>CM062294.1:331505764-331700417 GCA_031216915.1 Pictodentalium vernedei
TATTTTAGCATGACGCTGAATTAATTTAAAATGATGCTGAATTATTTGAGCGTGATGCTGAATTATTCAGCATGATACCGAAATAAATAAGCATCATGCTGAATTACGAGAGGATCATGCATTTCAATTCAACATGATCCTTAATTATTTAAGCATCATGCTATATTATTTTTCACTACTTCATGGATGCTATATTATTTGGTATGATTTCATGAATGCTGGACAAATAATTAAGCGCGACTCCTAAATAATTAAGCATGATGCTTAATTAACTAAGCATCATGCTGTATTATTCAGGCAACATGCTATATTATTTTAGCATCATGCTATATTATTTAGCATCATGCCTAATTATTTAGGCATCATGCTTAATTCAAGGACTTGTGATCCCGCTCGTACGTCATACACAGGGTGTTGTATGTTGTTCATTCAGAAAATAGTTCAAATAGAGATCACAAGATTCCAGTGTTAATTTTTAAAATCTCTCGAATATTTCTCTTCCTCTTGCGATTCCCTGCCTCTTCTACTGGTGTGAATAGAACTGCTTTTAATGACGTGAGCAACTCTGGACAACCAAGAAACTTTCTCATGTTCTCTATTCCGAACCCACAGTTCTCTCTGGCTCATGCATCGAGGGTGACATAAACCATTCAAAGTGAAAGCGAAATTTATTCTGGGATAAACTGTCTACACATGACACTGGAATAGTCACTACTTTACAAGGAGCGCTGAAATGGGGAACGTTGGCTAATAAATGTGAATTTGAGCAACTCAACACCATTGGGACCCCTAGTGCCCATTTTGGGGTGAACTCGGTGCCCAGTTTTGGTAGCAATCTTCATGAATCTATTTGTGCCACCCCACAATGCAGTTTATTTGGCAAAAATTGGTTGATAAATGCGATTTGGAGCAACTCAGAGCATTTTTGGGCTCTTAGGGTGCCCAATTTTGTGAGGGTAAGGTGCCCAATTTTGGAGGTAATCTTCATGAACAGACCTGTGCCACCCTAAAATGTAGGTTCAGGTGCCCAATTTTGGTGGCAGTCTTCATGAATAGATTTGTGCCACCCTACAATACAGTTTATTTGGCGAAAATCGTTTGATAAATACGATTTTGAGCAACTCAGGGCTTTTGGGCTCCTAAAGTGCCGAAGTTTTGGAGTGTCATGTGCCCAATTTTGGTGGCAATCTTCATTAATCTATTTGTGCCACCCCCACAATGCAGTTTATTTGGCGAAAATTGGTTGATAAATGCGATTCGAACCAACTCATTACTTTTGGGCTCCTAGGATGTCCAATTTTGGGAGGGTCAGAAACATAATTTTGGTGGAAATCTTTAAGAATCTATTTGTGTCACCCCACAATAAAGTTTATTTGGCGAATATCGGTTGATAAATGCAATTTGGAGCAACCCCAGCATTTGTGGGCTCCTAGGGTGCCCAATTTCGGAAGGTTCTGGCACCCAATTTTGGTGGCAATCTTCATGAATCTATTTGTGCTACCCCACAATGCAGTTTATTTGGCGAATATCGGTGGATAAATGCAATTTGGAGCAACTCAGCACTTTGGGCTCCTAGGGTGCCAAATTTTGGGAGGGTCAGGTAGCCAATTTTGGAGGCAATCTTCATGAATCTATTTGTGCCACCCTACAATGCAGTTTATTTGGCGACTATCGGTTGATAAGAGCGATTTGAAGCAACTCAGCACGTTTGGGCTCCTAGGGTGCCCAAGATTGGGAGGGTCAGGTACCCAATTGTGGTGGCATCTTCATGAATATATTTGTGCCATCCCACAATGCAGTTTATTTGGCGAAAATGGATGGGTTGACAAATGCGATTTGGAGCAACTCAGCACTTTTGGGCTCCTAGGGTGCCCAATTGCGGGAGGGTCAGGTACCCAATTGTGGTGGCAATCTTTATGAATCTATTTGAGCCACCCCACAATGCAGTTTATTTGGCAAAAATCGGTTGATAAATGCGATTTGGAGCAACTCAGCACACTTGGGCTCCTAGGGTGCCCAATTTTGGGAGGGCCAGGTACCCAATTGTGGTGGCAATTTCATGAATCTATTTGTGCCACCCCACAATGCAGTTTATTTTGCGAAAATCGTCTGATAAATACGATTTGGAGCAACTCAGCACTTTTGGGCTCCTAGGGTGCCCAATTTTGGGAGGGTCAGGCATCCAATTTTGTTGGTAATCTTCATGAATCTATTTGTGCCACCCCACAATGTAGTTTATTTGGCAAAAATCGGTTGATAAATGCGATTTAGAGCAACTCAGCACTTTTGGGCTCCTAGGGTGCCCAATTTTGGGAGGCTCAGTTACCTAATTTTGATAGCATTCTTCATGAAACTATTTGTGCCACCCCCACAATACAGTTTATTTGGCGAAAATCGGTTGATAAGAGCGATTTGGGGCAACTCAGCACTTTTTGTCTCCTAGGGTGCCCAATTTTGGGAGGGTCAGGTACCCAATTTTGGTGGCAATCTTCATGAATCTATTTGTGCCACCCCACAATGCAGTTTATTTGGAAAAAATCGGTTGATAAATGCGATTTAGAGCAACTCAGCACTTTTGGGCTCCTAGAGTGCCCAATTTTGGGAGGGTCAACTACCTAATTTTGGTGGCAGTCTTCATGAATCTATTTGTACCACCTCCACAATGCAGTTTATTGGGCGAAAATCGGCTGATAAGAGCAATGTGGAGCAACTCAGCACTTTTGGTCTCCTAGGGTGATCAAGTTTGGGAGGGTCAGGTTCCCAACTGTGGTGGCAATCTTCATGAATCTATTTCTGCCATCTCACAATGCAGTTTATTTGGCGAAAATCGGTTGATAAATGCAATTTGGAGCAACTCAGCAATTTTGGGCTCCGACGATGCCCAATTTTGGGCGGGTCAGGTACCCCATTTTGGTGGCAATCTTCATGAATCTATTTGTGCCATCCCACAATGCAGTTTATTTGGCAGAAATCGGTTGATAAATGCGATTTAGAGCAACTCAGCACTTTTGGGCTCCTAGAGTGCCCAATTATGGGTGGGTCAACTACCTAATTTTGGTGGGCATTCTTCATGAATCTATTTGTGCCACCTCCACAATGCAGTTTATTTGGCGAAAATCGGCTGATAAGAGCAATTTGGTGCAACTCAGCACTTTTGGGCTCCTAGGGTGCCCAATTCTGGGAGGGTCAGGTACCTAATTTTGGTGGCAATCTTCATGAATCTATTTGTGCCACCACACAATGCAGTATATTTGGCGAAAATCGTTGATAAATACAATTTGGAGCAACTCAGCACTTTTTGGCTCATAGGGTGCCCAATTTTGGGAGGGTCAGGTACCCAATTGTGGTGGCAATCTTCATGAATCTATTTGTGCCACCCCACAATGCAGTTTATTTGGCAAAAATCGTTGATAAATGCGATTTAGAGCAACTCAACACTTTTGGGCTCCTAGGGTGCCCAATTTTGGGAGTGTCAGCAACCTTATTTTGGTGGCAATCTTCATGAATCTATTTGTGCCACCCCCACAATGCAGTTTATTTGGCGAAAGTCGGTCGATAAATGCAATTTGGAGCAACTCATCACATTTGGTCTCCTAGGGTGATCAAGTTTGGGAGGGTCAGGTACCCAATTGTGGTGGCAGTCTTCATGAATCTATTTGTGCCACCCCACAATGCAGTTTATTTGGCGAAAATCGGTTGATAAATGCAATTTGGAGCAACTCAGCGCTTTTGGGCTCCTAGGGTGCCCAATTTTGGGCGGGTCAGGCACCCAATTTTGGTGGCAATCTTCATGAATCTATTTGTGCCACCCTAGAATGCAGTTTATTTGGCGAAAATGGGTTGACAAATGCGATTTGGAGCAACTCAGCACTTTTGGGCTCCTAGGGTGCCCAATTTTGGGAGGGCCAGGTACCCAATTCTGGTGGCAATTTTCATGAATCTATTTGTGCCACCCCACAATGCAGTTTATTTTGCGAAAATCGTCTGATCAATTCGATTTGGAGCAACTCAGCACTTTTGGGCTCCTAGGGTGCCCAATTTTGGGAGGGTCAGGTACCCAATTCTGGTGATAATCATGAATCTATTTGCGCCACCCCACAATGTAGTTTATTTGGCAAAAATTGGTTGATAAATGCAATTTGGAGCAACCCCAGCATTTTTAGGCTCCTGGGGTGCCCAATTTTGGGAAGTTCTGGTACCCAATTTTGGAGGCAATCTTCATGAATCTATTTGTGCTACCCCACAATGCAGTTTAATTAGCGAATACCGGTTGATAAATGCAATTTGGAGCAACTCAGTACTTTGGGCTCCTAGGGTGCCCAATTTTGTGAGGGTCAGGTAGCCAATTTTGGTGGCAATCTTCATAAATCTATTTGTGCCACCCCACAAAGCAGTTTATTTGGCGACTATCGGTAGATAAAAGCGATTTGAAGCAACTCAGCACGTTTGGGCTTCTAGGGTGCCCAAGATTGGGAGGGTCAGGTACCCAATTGTGGTGGCAATCTTCATGAATATATTTGTGCCATACCACAATGCAGTTTATTTGGCGAAAATGGGTTGACAAATGCGATTTGGAGCAACTCAGCACTTTTGGGCTCCTAGGGTGCCCAATTTGGGGAGGGCCAAGTACCCAATTGTGGTGGCAATTTCATGAATCTATTTGTGCCACCCCACAATGCAGTTTATTTTGCGAAAATCGTCTGATAAATGCGATTTGGAGCAACTCAGCACTTTTAGGCTCCTAGGGTGCCCAATTCTGGGAGGGTCAGGTACCCAATTTTGGTGGTAATCTTCATGAATCTATTTGTGCCACCCCACAATGTCGTTTATTTGGCAAAAATCGGTTGATAAATGCGATTTAGAGCAACTCAGCACTTTTGGGCTCCTAGGGTGCCCAATTTTGGGAGGGTCAGGTACCTAATTTTGAGAGCAATCTTCATGAAGCTATTGTGCCACCCCCACAATGCAGTTTATTTGGCGAAAATCGGTTGATAAGAGCGATTTGGGGCAACTCAGCACTTTTGGTCTCCTAGGGTGCCCAATTTTGGGAGGGTCGGGTACCCAATTTTGGTGGCAATCTTCATGAATCTATATGTGCCACCCCACAATGCAGTTTATTTGGCAAAAATCGGTTGATAAATGCGATTTAGAGCAACTCAGCACTTTTGGGCTCCTAGAGTGCCCAATTTTGGGAGGGTCAGCTACCTAATTTTGGTGGCAATCTTCATGAATCTATTTGTGCCACCTCGACAATGCAGTTTATTTGGCGAAAATCGGCTTATAAGAGCAATTTGGTGCAACTCAGCACTTTTGGTCTTCTAGGGTGCTCAAGTTTGGGAGGGTCAGGTTCCCAATTGTGGTGGCAATGTTCATGGATCTATTTGTGCCACCCCACAATGCAGTTTATTTGGCGAAAATCGGTTGATAAATGTAATTTGGAGCAGCTCAGCACATTTGGGCTCCGAGGGTGCCCAATTTTGGGCGGGTCAGGTACCCAATTTTGGTGGCAATCTTCATGAATCTATTTGTGCTACCCCACAATGCAGTTTATTTGGCGAATATCGGTTGATAAATGCAATTTGGAGCAACTCAGCACTTTGGGCTCCTAGGGTGCCAAATTTTGGGAGGGTCAGGTAGCCAATTTTGGTGGCAATCTTCATGAATCTATTTGTGCCACCCTACAATGCAGTTTATTTGGCGACTATCGGTTGATAAGAGCGATTTGAAGCAACTCACCACGTTTGGGCTCCTAGGGTGCCCAAGAGGGGAGGGTCAGGTACCCAATTGTGGTGGCAATCTTCATGAATATATTTGTGCCATCCCACAATGCAGTTTATTTGGCGAAAATGGATGGGTTGACAAATGCGATTTGGAGCAAATCAGCACTTTTGGGCTCCTAGGGTGCCCAATTGTGGGAGGGTCAGGTACCCAATTGTGGTGGCAATCTTTATGAATCTATTTGTGTCACCTCCACAATGCAGTTTATTTGGCAAAAATCGGTTGATAAATGCGATTTGAAGCAACTCAGCACATTTGGGCTCCTAGGGTTCCCAATTTTGGGAGGGCCAGGTACCCAATTGTGGTGGCAATTTCATGAATCTATTTGTGCCACCCCACAATGCAGTTTATTTTGCGAAAATCGTCTGATAAATGCGAGTTGGAGCAACTCAGCACTTTTCGGCTCCTAGGGTGCCCAATTTTGGGAGGCTCAGTTACCTAATTTTGATAGCATTCTTCATGAAACTATTTGTGCCACCCCCACAATGCAGTTTGTTTGGCGAAAATCGGTTGATAAGAGCGATTTGGGGCAACTCAGCACTTTTTGTCTCCTAGGGTGCCGAATTTTGGAGGGTCAGGTACCCAATTTGGTGGCAATCTTCATGAATCTATTTGTGCCACCCCACAATGCAGTTTATTTGGAAAAAATCGGTTGATAAATGCGATTTAGAGCAACTCAGCACTTTTGGGCTCCTAGAGTGCCCAATTTTGGGAGGGTCAACTACCTAATTTTGGTGGCAATCTTCATGAATCTATTTGTGTCACCTCCACAATGCAGTTTATTGGGCGAAAATCGGCTGATAAGAGCAATTTGGAGCAACTCAGCACTTTTGGTCTCCTAGGGTGATCAAGTTTGGGAGGGTCAGGTACCCAACTGTGGTGGCAATCTTCATGAATCTATTTCTGCCATCCCACAATGCAGTTTATTTGGCGAAAATCGGTTGATAAATGCAATTTGGAGCAACTCAGCAATTTTGGGCTCCGACGATGCCCAATTTTGGGCGGGTCAGGTACCCCATTTTGGTGGCAATCTTCATGAATCTATTTGTGCCACCCCACAATGCAGTTTATTTGGCTGAAATCGGTTGATAAATGCGATTTAGAGCAACTCAGCACTTTTGGGCTCCTAGAGTGCCCAATTTTGGGAGGGTCAACTACCTAATTTTGGTGGCAATCTTCATGAATCTATTTGTGCCACCTCCACAATGCAGTTTATTTGGCGAAAATCGGCTTATAAGAGCAATTTGGTGCAACTCAGCACTTTTGGGCTCCTAGGGTGCCCAATTCTGGGAGGGTCAGGTCCCTAATTTTGGTGGCAATCTTCATGAATCTATTTGTGCCACCACACAATGCATTTTATTTGGCGAAAATCGGTTGATAAATACAATTTGGAGCAACTCAGCACTTTTTGGCTCCTAGGGTGCCCAATTTTGGGAGGGTCAGGTACCCAATTGTGGTGGCAATCTTCATGAATCTATTTGTGCCACCCCACAATGCAGTTTATTTGGCAAAAATCGGTTGATAAATGCGATTTAGAGCAACTCAACACTTTTGGGCTCCTAGGGTGCCCAATTTTGGGAGTGTCAGCAACCTTATTTTGGCGGCAATCTTCATGAATCTATTTGTGCCACCCCCACAATGCAGTTTATTTGGCGAAAGTCGGTCGATAAATGCAATTTGGAGCAACTCATCACATTTGGTCTCCTAGGGTGCTCAAGTTTGGGAGGGTCAGGTACCCAATTGTGGTGGCAGTCTTCATGAATCTATTTGTGCCACCCCACAATGCAGTTTAATTGGCGAATACCGGTTGATAATGCAATTTGGAGCAACTCAGCACTTTGGGCTCCTAGGGTGCCCAATTTTGTGAGGGTCAGGTAGCCAATTTTGGTGGCAATCTTCATAAATCTATTTGTGCCACCCACAAAGCAGTTATTTGGCGACTATCGGTAGATAAGAGCGATTTGAAGCAACTCAGCACGTTTGGGCTTCCAGGGTGCCCAAGATTGGGAGGGTCAGGTACCCAATTGTGGTGGCAATCTTCATGAATATATTTGTGCCATACCACAATGCAGTTTATTTGGCGAAAATGGGTTGACAAATGCGATTTGGAGCAACTCAGCACTTTTGGGCTCCTAGGGTGCCCAATTTGGGAGGGCCAGGTACCCAATTGTGGTGGCAATTTTCATGAATCTATTTGTGCCACCCCACAATGCAGTTTATTTTGCGAAAATCGTCTGATAAATGCGATTTGGAGCAACTCAGCACTTTTGGGCTCCTAGGGTGCACAATTTTGGGAGGGTCAGGTACCCAATTTTGGAGGTAATCTTCATGAATCTATTTGTGCCACCCCACGATGTCGTTTATTTGGCAAAAATCGGTTGATAAATGCGATTTACAGCAACTCAGCACTTTTGGGCTCCTAGGGTGCCCAATTTTGGGAGGGTCAGGTACCTAATTTTGAGAGCAATCCTCATGAATCTATTGTGCCACCCCCACAATGCAGTTTATTTGGCGAAAATCGATTGATAAGAGCGATTTGGGGCAACTCAGTACTTTTGGTCTCCTAGGGTGCCCAATTTTGGGAGGGTCAGGTACCCAATTTTGGTGGCAATCTTCATGAATCTATTTGTGCCACCCCACAATGCAGTTTATTTGGCAAAAATCGGTTGATAAATGCGATTTAGAGCAACTCAGCACTTTTGGGCTCCTAGAGTGCCCAATTTTGGGAGGGTCAGCTACCTAATTTTGGTGGCAATCTTCATGAATCTATTTGTGCCACCTCGACAATGCAGTTTATTTGGCGAAAATCGGCTGATAAGAGCAATTTGGTGCAACTCAGCACTTTTGGTCTCCTAGGGTGCTCAAGTTTGGGAGGGTCAGGTACCCAATTGTGGTGGCAATGTTCATGGATCTATTTGTGCCACCCCACAATGCAGTTTATTTGGCGAAAATCGGTTGATAAATGTAATTTGGAGCAGCTCAGCACTTTTGGGCTCCGAGGGTGCCCAATTTTGGGCGGGTCAGGTACCCAATTTTGGTGGCAATCTTCATGAATCTATTTGTGCCACCCCACAATACAGTTTATTTGCGAGAATCGGTTGATAAATGCAATTTGGAGAAACTCCGCACTTTTGGGCACCTAGGGTGCCCAATTCTGGGAGAGTCAGGTACCTCATTTTGGTGGCAATCTTCATGAATATATTTGTTCCACCACACAATGCAGTTTATTTGGCGAAAATCGGTTGATAAATGCAATTTGGAGCAACTCAGCACTTTTTGGCTCATAGGGTGCCCAATTTTGGGAGTGTCAGGTACCCAGTTGTGGTGGCAATCTTCATGAATCTATTTGTGCCACCCCACTATGCAGTTTATTTGGCAAAAATCGGTTAATAAATGCGATTTAGAGCAACTCAACACTTTTGGGCTCCTAGGGGGGCCAATTTTGGGAGTGTCATCTACCTTATTTTGGTGGCTATCTTCATGAATCTATTTGTGCCACCCCCACAATGCTGTTCATTTGGCGAAAATCGGTTGATAAATGCAATTTGGAGCAACTCATCACATTTGGTCTCCTAGGGTGCTCAAGTTTGAGAGGGTCAGGTACCCAATTGTGGTGGCAATCTTCATGAATCTATTTGTGCCACCCCCACAATGCTGTTCATTTGGCGAAAATCGGTTGATACATGTAATTTGGAGCAACTCAGCTCTTTTGGGCTCCTAGGGTGCCCAATCTTGGGCGGGTCAGGTACCCAATTTTGGTGGCAATCTTCATGAATCTATTTGTGCCACCCTAGAATGCTGTTTATTTGGCGAAAATGGGTTGACAAATGCAATTTGGAGCAACTCAGCACTTTGGGCTCCTAGGGTGCCCAATTGTGGGAGGGTCAGGTACCCAATTGTGGTGGCAATCTTTATGAATCTATTTGTGCCACCCCACAATGCAGTTTATTTTGCGAAAATCGTCTGATAAATGCGATTTGGAGCAACTCAGCACTTTGGGGCTCCTAGGGTGCCCAATTTTGGGAGGGTCAGGTACCCAATTTTGGTGGTAATCTTCATGAATCTATTTGTGCTACCCCACAATGTCGTTTATTTGGCAAAAAATCGGTTGATAAATGCTATTTAGAGCAACTCAGCACTTTTGGGCTCCTAGGGTGCCCAATTTTGGGAGGGTCAGGTACCTAATTTTGATAGCAATCTTCATGAATCTATTTGTGCCACCCCCACAATGCAGTTTATTTGGCGAAAATCGGATGATAAGAGCGATTTGGGGCAACTCAGCACTTTTGGTCTCCTAGGGTGCCCAATTTTGGGAGGGTCAGGTACCCAATTGTGGTGGCAATCTTCATGAATCTATTTGTGCCACCTCACAATGTAGTTTATTTGGCAAAAATCGGTTGATAAATGCGATTTAGAGCAACTCAACACTTTTGGGCTCCTATGGTGCCCAATTTTGGGAGTGTCAGCTACCTAATTTTGGTGGCAATCTTCATGAATCTATTTGTGCCACCCCCACAATGCAGTTTATTTGGCGAAAATCGGTTGATAAATGCAATTTGTAGCAACTCATCACATTTGGTCTCCTAGGGTGCCCAATTTTGGGAGGGTCAGGTACCCAATTTTGGTGGTAATCTTCATGAATCTATTTGCGCCACCCCACAATGTAGTTTATTTGGCAAAAATTGGTTGATAAATGCAATTTTGAGCAACCCCAGCATTTGTGCGCTCCTAGGGTGCCCAATTTTGGGAAGTTCTGGTACCTAATTTTGGTGGCAATCTTCATGAATCTATTTGTGCCACCTCCACAATGCAGTTTATTTGGCGAAAATCGGCTGATAAGAGCAATTTGGAGCAACTCAGCACTTTTGGTCTCCTAGGGTGCTCAAGTTTGGGAGGGTCAGGTACCCAAATGTGGTGGCAATGTTCATGAATCTATTTGTGCCATCCCACAATGCAGTTTATTTGGCGAAAATCGGTTGATAAATGTAATTTGGAGCAGCTCAGCACTTTTGGGCTCCGAGGGTGCCCAATTTTGGGAGGGTCAGGTACCCAATTTTGGTGGCAATCTTCATGAATCTATTTGTTCCACCCCACAATGCAGTTTATTTGCGAAAATCGGTTGATAAATGCAATTTGGAGCAACTCCGCACTTTGGGGCTCCTAGGGTGCCCAATTCTGGGTGGTTCAGGTACCTAATTTTGGTGGCAATCTTCATTCATCTATTTCTGCCACCACACAATGCAGTTTATTTGGCGAAAATCGGTTGATAAATGCAATTTGGAGCAACTCGGCACTTTTTGGCTTCTAGGGTGCCCAATTTTGGGAGGGTCAGGTACCCAATTGTGGTGGCAATCTTCATGAATCTATTTGTGCCACCCCACAAAGCAGTTTATTTGGCAAAAATCGGTTGATAAATGCGATTTAGAGCAATTCAACACTTTTGGGCTCCTAGGGTGCCCAATTTTGGGAGTGTCAGCTACCTAATTTTGGTAGCAATCTTCATGAATCTATTTGTGCCACCCCCTCAATGCAGTTTATTTGGCGAAAATCGGTTGATAAATGCATTTTGGAGCAACTCATCACATTTGGTCTCCTAGGGTGCTCAAGTTTGGGAGGGTCAGGTGCCCAATTGTGGTGGCAATCTTCATGAATCTATTTGTGCCACCCCACAATGTAGTTTATTTGGCGAAAGTCGGTTTATAAATGCAATTTGGAGCAACTCAGCACTTTTGGGCTCCCAGGGTGCCCAATTTTGGGCGGGTCAGGTACCCAATTTTGGTGACAATCTTCCTGAATTTATGTGTGCCACCCTAGAATGCAGTTTATTTGGCGAAAATGGGTTGACAAATGCGATTTGGAGCAACTCAGCACTTTTGGGCTCCTAGGGTGCCCAATTGTGGGAGGGTCAGGTACCCAATTGTGGTGGCAATCTTTATGAATCTATTTGTGCCACCCCACAATGCAGTTTATTTGGCAAAAATCGGTTGACAAATGCGATTTGGAGCAACTCAGCACTTTTGGGCTCCTAGGGTGTCCAATTTTGGTAGAGCCAGGTACCCAATTGTGGTGGCAATTTTCATGAATCTATTTGTGCCACCCCACAATGCAGTTTATTTTTCGAAAATCGCCTGATAAATGCGATTTGGAGCAACTCAGCACTTTTGGGCTCCTAGGGTGCCCAATTTTGGGAGGGTCAGGTACCCAATTTTGGTGGTAATCTTCTTGAATCTATTTGCGCCACCCCAGAATGTAGTTTATTTGGCAAAAATTGGTTGATAAATGCAATTTGGAGCAACCCCAGCATTTGTGGGCTCCTAGGGTGCCCAATTTTGGGAAGTTCTGGTACCCAATTTTGGTGGCAATCTTCATGAATCTATTTGTGCTAACCCTCAATGCAGTTTATTTAGCGAATATCGGTTGATAAATTCAATTTGGAGCACCTCAGCACTTTGGGCTCCTAGGGTGCCCAATTTTGGGAGGGTCAGGTAGCCAATTTTGGTGGCAATCTTCATGAATCTTTTTGTGCCACCCCACAATGCAGTTTATTTGGCGACTATCGGTTGATAAGAGCGATTTGAAGCAACTCAGCACGTTTGGGCTCCTAGGGTGCCCAAGATTGGGAGGGTCAGGTACTCAATTGTGGTGGCAATCTTCATGAATATATTTGTGCCATCCCACAATGCAGTTTATTTGGCGAAAATAGGTTGACAAATGCGATTTGGAGCAACTCCGCACTTTTGGGCTCCTTGGGTGCCCAATTGTGGGAGGGTCAGGTACCCAATTGTGGTGGCAATCTTTATGAATCTATTTGTTCCACCCCACAATGCAGTTTATTTGGCAAAAATCGGTTGATAAATGCGATTTGGAGCAACTCAGCACTTTTGGGCTCCTAGGGTGCCCAATTTCGGGAGGGCCAGGTAGCCAATTGTGGTGGCAATTTTCATGAATCTATTTGTGCCACCCCCACAATGCAGTTTATTTGGCGAAAATCGGTTGATAAGAGCGATTTGGGGCAACTCAGCACTTTTGGTCTCCTTGGGTGCCCAATTTTGGGAGGGTCAGGTACCCAATTTTGGTGGCAATCTTCATGAATCTATTTGTGCCACCCCACAATGCAGTTTATTTGGCCGAAATCGGTTGATAAATGAAATTTGGAGCAGCTCAGCACTTTTTGGCTCCTAGGATGCCCAATTTTGGTCGGGTCAAGTACCCAATTGCGGTGGCAATCTTCATGAATCTATTTGTGCCACCCCAGAATGCAGTTTATTTGGCAAAAATCGGTTGATAAATGCGATTTAGAGCAACTCAACACTTTTGGGCTCCTAGGGTGCCCAATTTTGGGAGTGTCAGCTACCTAAATTTGGTGGCAATCTTCATGAATCTATTTGTGCCACCCCCACAATGCAGTTTATTTGGCGGAAATCGGTTGATAAGAGCAATATGGAGCAACTCAGCACTTTTGGTCTCCTAGGGTGCTCAAATTTGGGAGGGTCAGGTACCCAATTGTGGTGGCAATCTTCATGAAACTATTTGTGCCACCCCACAATGCAGTTCATTTGGCGAAAATCGGTTGATAAATGCAATATGGAGCAACTCAGCACATTTGGGCTCCTTGGGTGCCCACTTTTGGGCAGGTCAGGTACCCAATTTTGGTGGCAATCTTCATGAATCTATTTGTTCCACCCCACAATGCACTTCATTTGGCGAAAGTCGGTTGATAAATGCAATTTGGAGCAACTCAGCACTTTTGGGCTCCTAGAGTGCCAAAGTTTGGGCGGGTCAGGTACCCAGTTTTGGTGGCAATCTTCATGAATCTATTTGTGCCACCCCACAATGCAGTTTATTTGGCGAAAATCGGTTGATAAATGCAATTTGGATCAACTCAGCACTTTTGGTCTTCTAGGGTGCCCAATTTTGGGAGGGTCAGGCACCCAATTGTGGTGGCAATCTTCATGAATCTATTTTTGCCACCCCACAATGCAGTTTTTTTGGCAAAAATCGGTTGATAAATGCAATTTAGAACTACTCAGCACTTTTGGGCTCCTAGGGTGCCCAATTTTGGGAAGTTCAGGTACCCAATTTTGGTGGCAGTCTTCATGAATCTATTTGTGCCACCCCACAATGCACTTTATTTTGCAAAAATCGGTTGATAAATGCGATTTAGAGCAACTCAGCAGTTTGGGCTACTAGGGTGCCCAATTTTCGGAGTGTCAGCTACATAATTTTGGTGGCAATCTTCATGAATCTATTTGTGCCACCCCCACAATGCAGTTTATTTGGCGAAAATCGGTTGATAAATGCAATTTGGAGCAACTCAGCACTTTTGGTCTCCTAGGGTGCTCAAGTTTGGGAGGGTCAGGTACCCAATTGTGGTGGCAATCTTCATGAATCTATTTGTGCCACCCCCACAATGCAGTTTATTTGGCGGAAATCGGTTGATAAGAGCAATATGGAGCAATTCAGCACTTTTGGTCTCCCTGGGTGCTCAAATTTGGGAGGGTCAGGTACCCAATTGTGGTGGCAATCTTCATGAAACTATTTGTGCCACCCCACAATGCAGTTCATTTGGCGAAAATCGGTTGATAAATGCAATATGGAGCAACTCAGCACTTTTGGGCTCCTTGGGTGCCCAATTTTGGGCAGGTCAGGTACCCAATTTTGGTGGCAATCTTCATGAATCTATTTGTTCCACCCACAATGCACTTCATTTGGCGAAAATCGGTTGATAATGCAATTTGGAGCAACTCAGCACTTTTGGGCTCCTAGAGTGCCAAAGTTTGGGCGGGTCAGGTACCCAGTTTTGGTGGCAATCTTCATGAATCTATTTGTGCCACCCCACAATGCAGTTTATTTGGCGAAAATCGGTTGATAAATGCAATTTGGATCAACTCAGCACTTTTGGTCTTCTAGGGTGCCCAATTTTGGGAGGGTCAGGCACCCAATTGTGGTGGCAATCTTCATGAATCTATTTTTGCCACCCCACAATGCAGTTTATTTGGCAAAAATCGGTTGATAAATGCAATTTAGAGCTACTCAGCACTTTTGGGCTCCTAGGGTGCCCAATTTTGGGAAGGTCAGGTACCCAATTTTGGTGGCAATCTTCATGAATCTATTTGTGCCACCCCACAATGCAGTTTATTTGGCAAAAATCGGTTGATAAATGCGATTTAGAGCAACTCAGCAGTTTGGGCTACTAGGGAGCCCAATTTTCGGAGGGTCAGCTACCTAATTTTGGTGGCAATCTTCATGAATCTATTTGTGCCACCCCCACAATGCAGTTTATTTGGCGAAAATCGGTTGATAAATGCAATTTGGAGCAACTCAGCACTTTTGGTCTCCTAGGGTGCTCAAGTTTGGGAGGGTCAGGTACCCAATTGTGGTGGCAATCTTCATGAATCTATTTGTGCCACCCACAATGCAGTTTATTTGGCGAAAATCGGTTGATAAATGCAATTTGGAGCAACTCAGCACTTTTGGTCTCCTAGGGTGCCCAATTTTGTGCGGGTCGGGTACCCAATTTTGGTGGCAATCTTCATGAATCTATTTGTGCCACCCCACAATGCAGTTTATTTGGCGAAAATCGGTTGATAAATGCAATTTGGAGCAACTCAGCACTTTTGGGCTCCTAGAGTGCCCAATTTTGGGCGGGTCAGGTACCTAATTTTGGTGGCAATCTTCATGAATCTATTTGTGCCACCAACCAATGCAGTTTATTTGGCGAAAATCGGTTGATAAATGCAATTTGGAGCAACTCAGCACTTTTGGGCTCCTAGGGTGCCCAATTTTGGGAGGGTCAGGTACCCAACTGTGGTAGCAATCTTCATGAATCTATTTGTACCACCCCACAATGCAGTTTATTTGGCAGAAATCGGTTGATAAATGCGATTCAGAGCACTCAGCACTTTTGGGTTCCTAGGGTGCCCAATTTTGGGACGGTCAGCTACCTAATTTTGGTGGCAATCTTCATGAATCTATTTGTGCCACCCCCAAAATGCAGTTTATTTGGCGATAATCGGTTGATGAGAGCAATTTGGAGCAACTCAGCACTTTTGGTCTCCTAGGGTGCTCAAATTTGGGAGGGTCAGGTACCCAATTGTGGTGGCAATCTTCATGAATCTATTTGTGCCACCCCACAATGCAGTTTATTTGGCTGAAACTGGTTGATAAATGCAATTTGGAACAACTCAGCACTTTTGGGCTACTAGGGTGCCCAATTTTGGGCGGGTCAGGTACCCAATTTTGGTGGCAATCTTCATGAATCTATTTGTTCCACCCCACAATGCACTTCATTTGGCGAAAATCGGTTGATAAATGCAATTTGGAGCAACTCAGCACTTTTGGGCTCCTAGGGTGCCCAATTTTGGGCGGGTCAGGTACCCAATTTTGGTGGCAATCTTCATGAATCTATTTGTGCCACCCCACAATGCAGTTTATTTGGCGAAAATCGGTTGATAAGTGCAATTTGAATCAACTCAGCACTTTTGGTCTCCTAGGGTGCCCAATTCTGAGCGGGTCAGGTACCCAATTTTGGTGGCAATCTTCATGAATCTATTTGTGCCACCCCACAATGCAGTTTATTTGGCGAAAATCGGTTGATAAATGCAATTTGGGGCAACTCAGCACTTTTGGGCTCCTAGGGTGCCCAATTTTGGGCGGGTCAGGTACCCAATTTTGGTGGCAATCTTCATGATTCTATTTGTGCCACCCCACAATGCAGTTTATTTGGCGAAAATCGGGTGATGGCGAATGTCGAATAAGGAACCTGGAATAAGTAAATGTTGTATTGATTCACCATTTCAAGTTTTTGCACTTTCTTCCATATAGATTGAGTGTTATGAAAGGAACACCCACTATTGTCACAATTAGAGAAGATCTCTTCAATTGCCCTGATTGCAGCTAGTTCAAAGTCAGTTTGGATAACCTCAGGCTGCAATTCACGGTCAGTCACTTGTGACACCACACCCTTAAAGTTTTGTGAATAAACGTGCATACGTCTCACGTTGCCTGTTAGGGAGCAAACAGAATGCTAACTGAGACATTTTAGTCCCACCGAGTCCCTGAATAACGTACACTTGATCCCATAAAGGAGTGCAAGAATAGAAAGTTCCATCCATATACAGTTCTGATAATTGTTGCATCATTTCCAGACAGTAATTCGTCGCAAAGCAAACTTTTGTCATCACCACCGTCCTTTATACACAAAAATTGTTCTCCATCGAGTGTTGTTGACCATCTATGTTGCAGGTCAACTTCTGACAGTTACCGTTGTAGTGCAGGTGTAGTTTTCTTTCGTCGATAATATAGGCCACTCTTTAAACTATGAAATGACTGAATGCCAATAGTCAATTCTCTTCGAACACTAGAAATTTCCTCATCAAAAATTGCTTGAACTGGAGCCGCCTCAGACTTCACACGTTACCGTAAGTTTAACGGTGTAACAGGATGGGACTAAGTATAATAATATACAGAAGATTGGAACCCTGTTAATGTCAGATTCGTAAGGATTTGAAGCTCTCAGCTAGTTAAGTGGATCAAAAAAAGTACAAGAAATAAGTTTAACGTGGTTTTATTTAACAACTAAACAAAATCAAAATAAAATTATCAACAAAACAAAGAACAGTTCAAACAGCCAGGGTCATATCATGTCGGTGACAGTTTTATGAGTGGAGGAAGCCGGAGTACCCGGAGAGAACCACCGAGCAACGACGAGCAACTGTCAGTTCTCCAACATCGTAACTCTGAACTCTGCACCGCGGCACAGGTAGGGTTAGATTGGTTGAAGACATGCGCACCATCGACGTGCAGCACGCCTTAGTACACAGCGTTATCGTGCCCCCATGTAGGCAATCGGGGTCAAGTGCCTTGCCCAAGGACACGACGTGAGAGCACGAATCAGTCGCTGAAATGGTCACCCATCCAACTACTAACCGCGCTCGACGTTGCTTAACTTCGGTAATCTGACGAGAACCGGTTACCGCGACGCCACCGCGCCGCCACCGCGCCCCCTGCTTCATGGTTATATCAAAGTTTATAAGTTTCGAACAATTCTAGTTCGTCAATTACGAGAGTTTTTCACAGAGCTAACGAGGAAGAGTCCAATAATTTCTTAATTCAAATCATTTTTAAAGCACGACTAAAAATTTCAAATGTGGAAATTTAATTCCGCCGTTTTCAAAAAGGCCAATAATTGTTGTACGTTCAATTATTTCGACTTTTCCAGACCAGAAGAAATTATTTTAAAAAAACTGTTTGAATTTCCTTAAATAACTTTCGATGGGTCTAGTAAAACCATAAAACAGTGTGTTAGGATTGATAAAGCCAAAGTTTTTTTATAACAGTATTTTTTCCGATTAATGTTAAGTTACGAAATGACCAATCACTTAGTAATTTTTAAATTTTCTGGATTTTATTTGTGTAATTATTTAGTATATAATTCTCACTTAATAGATTACATTCAATCCCAAGGATGTTGAATGATCTGGAATGACTTGTTCGCTTGTTGGAAGAGTTTCACCACAACCCCGCTTAGATCCTATCCACATAACTTCTGTTTTGTCAAAATTAATCTTTAAGCCAGTGATTAGTGTGAATTGTTTAATCATATTCAGGGCATTGTCTATAGAGTATCCATTGTCATTTAAATACAAGGTGGAGTCATCAGCCTATTGACTTATTAGAAAGTCTGAATTTTTAATCTTTATTTCATTTATATTGGGATTAAATTTTAGGGACGCACTAAGAAGTTCTACATTAAGAATAAAGAGATATGGCGATAAAGGATCACCTTACGCCTCGTTCTATATTGAATCTTTCAGAACAATGGCCATGTGGGATGGGAGAATGAAGGACATATGGTTAGGGGGAGACTCAAAGGGGAGGGTTAATATGCTAATCGGAGAGATTGGGAAGAATGGGACAAGGGATGTCATCAAGCAGTTCGTCTCAGAGTGTTGGGAGGAGAGGAGAAGCGTGGGAATAGGGAGGCAGTTGGGAGTACAGGGGTAACCGAGGCCTTCTCGTCCGAGAACCGCAACAAATCAGTGGCTGGCCAATGTGTTATTATTATTATTATTTATTAAGTATGCAACCAGAGATGTTGCTGTAGAAGGTGTGAAACCACCTTGTCATAGAGGGTCCAAAATTTAAAAATTCCATCGACTTTTGGATAAAACTCCATTCAAGAGAATCGAAAACCTTTTCGAAATCGATGAGAACTGGGATGCCTGGAAGGTCAAGTTTTCACATTTTGCAATTAAATCGAAAGTTAATCTAGTACACTCCCCCAGTGTAACGACCCTTCATAAAACCGAGCTGGGTGTCTGAAATTAAATTGGGAAGAACTATTTTTCTCTTTTATCAACGTTAATTTGGGATACTGACGCCAATGTTTTTATGTATCGTTTTGGTATACAATTAATAATTCCGAGTCTCTGTAATAATAATAACACTTTGGCTGGCCGCTGAGTTGTCGCGGTTCTCGGATGAGTAGGCCTTGGTTACCCCTGTACTCCCAACTGCCTCCCTATTCCCACGCTTTTTCTCTCCTCCCAACACTCGGAGACGAACTGCTTGATGACATCCCTTGCCCCTTTCTTCCCAATCTCTCCGATTAGCATATTAACCCTCTCCTTTGAGTCTCACACTAACCACATGCCCTTCATTCTCCCATCCCACTTCCCCATTATACTCCCAGTGAATCTTATTCTTTTAGACTGGTATTTTGGGCATTCTAGAAGAAAGTGTTCCAGGGTCTCCACCATGCTCAAATTACACATCTGGCACTCCGCTTCACTGTTTTCCCCATTTTTTCCCCTCAGCTCCAGGGATCGCGACCTCAGCTTGAACAACAGTGACCCCCAAAGGTGCCATCAAGGTACTCTTCAAAACCAGGCTTCTCTACACCATGCAGGCCACCCAAAGACCTCTTTGATTTGACCCCCTCTCGCCAATTACGGTTACCATCCTCCATGACCCTTTTCCTGACGATTTTTTTACCCCGGTTTGCCCCAACGTCTAGGTCCGAGATCTCCAATGAGTAGTTCTCTACTAGCTCCCCCACTTCGACCATCCACCCCGTCTTGATATTTGAGTTGAAAATTCTCAGGAACATTACTTTACACCATCAGCTGTCGGGGAGATTTACCAAATAATTAAGATAACCGAGTTTCAATAGGTCTACCCTGTCCTTGATCCTCATCCACCCAAGCTCACCCCTGATTGCTTCTAGCGCTGCGGCGTTACTCGATCCCGTTCTCCATCGGCCTGCATCGTTCTGCAGGATTTCCAAGCTCTTTACGGCCGTCTGGTTTAGGGGTACCACTTCCGTACCGTATGTTATACTTGGCAGACCCACCATTTACCAAATGGTTTTGCCGACGAAAACCTTATTGAAACTGTTTCTCCCTATAAGTTTCATTTGGTTAAGGATTCGCTTCCCCTTCAGAATCAATTTATTTGTGTGGTTTCGGTAGATGCCTCTTCCTGTGATGTTTATATTTACTCCCAGATACTCGTAGTCAGCTGTCTCTCCTACACTAAGAAGTTTGCTGCTACCTTCCGGAATACAGATCTCCCCACTCTCCACCTTCGAGTGCAATTGAAAGCTGTTTCAATTCGTAGCCACAGTTCAGAAAATTAATTAGAAAACGTGCCAATGTCTTTCCAGAAAATTTTATAGACTTCGGTTCTGAAGCCGTCAGAAGCGGGTGTTTTATTGTTTTGCATTGCTTTTAGGGCGTTTCGACATTCCGAAGGTGTTAATGGCCCTTCAAGAGATTTTTTTCCTCATTACTTAAAAAGTTAAGAAAGGGGTTGCTGTTGTCACAAAAAATATCATCCGTATCAAGAGGTTGATTATTTGGTAGTTTTGAAGAATATAAATTCGGCTAGAATCTCGTGTATATCAAATATTTCCGATCCATCATCCTTTACTAACATAGGGATAGTTTTTTTCCGTATTATGCCTTTTCTCTAGGTTGCAGAAATACTTGGTTGGTTTTTTCCCCTCTATTTCCCATTTTGATTTTGCTCTCGTTATTATTCCCTGAAATTTTTTATCCCTAAGGGTTTTAAGTTCATTTTCAAGTGATATTTCTTCTAACACTGACTCACCCCCCTGCTCAGTTTAGTATTCAAAATAGTTAGGCGAGCTTCTATTTCTTGTTGCCTTTTGTCCGCTTTACGTTTTACAGAAGAGGTGTATGCTATACTTTTTCCTCTAACTTTTAGTGTTTCCCAAAGGAGCTGATCATTGATAGTGAGGCTTTCTGTGTTATCATTTGTATGTTGGTCTATTGTTTCAGCTATGACTTGTTTAATAGTAGCTGCATAGTCTGGGCCACAGAGAAGGCTGTTGTTAAACTTCCAAATACCCTTACCCCTGGACTGGTTATGAAAAGACAGTTTTATGCTTGCTGGGTTATGGTCGGAGTGATATCTAATGTGAATGTCTGCACTTTAAAAAATGAGTTGTAAGTCTGACGATAATAAAAATTTTATTTTCAGGGCCACCCCAAGTATAATGTCTTTCCCCTGCATTTTCTAAACGGCAAACATCAATTAAGTCCAATTTTTCCATTGATTCAATATTTATTTATTTATCTTTTGATTGTTTTTTTTTTTGTTGCTTATATCAGAAGATAAGTCACGACAGTTCATGCTTCCTGTTATTTATGCTAGCCACTTTTGATTAAACTGTGGGTAAAGTGGAAAGTACATGTGCAGCTACAATGTTGAGAAGCATTCATTTTTTTCTTTTCTAAAATCATTTTTTGTACAGAACAATTCATGGAAAGACCTATAAATCCGAATTTTTTTCTAGTAACACAGTAATGAAAATAATAACATTGATGTTGTGAGTCGATAATTTCTCAAGTGTTTATTTTTTCAACCCCAACAGAATGCACCTGCGTTGATTATAGCAGATCTTGGTGGCTATAAAAGCTGACGTTTCTATACCAACTCTTAACCCTTTGAACGTATTAAGGCTGCAGATGGTATTTAATTTATCCACATGTTATGTTGTACTGGTCTATCTTCCTTCAGTTACAGGGACGGATGTTACCACTCTAGAGATAGAGAGGTGAAAGGATTAAAGAACATTTGTGAATACTCTCCAACAGACCTGTCAAAGTTGTGAGACCCATCACTCTGGTTTCGCAGTGGTTATGTAGTTGGATAGGAGACTATTTCTATTAAATTTTTAAATCGATTACTATCATACCAATGTTGCATAAAAATTAATACTTATCATGGTAATGTCGCCTTGTCTTGTCCCCAGCACACGTGGTCTGCAGCAGCGCAGGTGTGCCTGATAAAGGCGTTAATAAATTTCACATTAAAAGCAGGTTACGCAAATAAAACCGGATTACAGAGAAAAATGGCTAGACCTAACTTCAGGTTATACAAATTTTCAATATTGACAAGCTTGTCCAAACATTTAAAGCGAAAACAAATGAATTGTCAATGAGAAACACTTTTTGCTTTTGCATTAACAGCCTTCAGGGGAAATAGGTGTGTGTGTGTGTGGGTGGGGAGGGGATGTGGTGCTGTTCTAAAAAGCATATTAGATTGTTAGTACTAGTCTTCTAACATAGGATCGGTGAGGGTAGGGTGCCAAAAGATTTAAACTTTCTGGACCCACTACACCGCTGGAATGAAAACTGGGTAAAAATTTGTGGTTTAGGCCCAAAATGTGCGGAACTAAGTCCTTCGTACTCAGCCACCCCACAACCGAAAACCCTTCCACCTACACAACCCAGTCGCCGACAGACCGTGGAGTCTATGAGTAGCGGAGTCGCCTAGGAGGATGGGTTTGCAGGTATGTAAGTGAAAATGTGGTCAGGTGGTCAATAGTCTTGTACAATTCATTTTCGGGTGTTCTCCATCCATTGGCGCGTTTCGTGGAGTGAAGTGGGGTAAACAAATGTTTAAAAATACACTGTGCTTATTGGACACCCGAATGCAATGTACTACTAAGGAGCAGTTAACCTCTGTTACCTATCTACGTTACCAGTAACTGTTCTGTAAAGTATCGTCAATAGGCGCTTCTGTTTCGATTTACGCACACCCGCCCATGAAAAAAGGGTTGAGAACATGAGCTTTCGTTCCAGTTGTCTGCACAGAAGCTGGTATGCGTAAATCATCCATTGGATCACACAAAGAAAAGAAACGCGTTAAGAATTGGTAACCCGTCAGATTCGGTTATATTACAAAAAAACTTATCCGAGGTACACGTGATATTAGGTCACGCACGCACACACGGCACGCACGCACTTAAACACTCATATTTGTACCAGATTGAGTACATTATAATAAATCAGTAAATAGAGTGCATCATGATATCTTGAAAATTAATGGAAAAAAATATATACATTTGTTTTATCTGGAAATTAAAACCAGCTTCAAATCAGCGATTTGTCTTATGACTTTCGAATTTGTAAATACAAACAATTGGAATATTGGAAAAGATACTAGAAAAAAAATTTCAACAGCCGCACCTCCCGAAAATACAAAATCTATATGGTGCTGCGAATGGTCACCAGTATTCTTGGTCGCACAGCAATTTACCTACAGGCAAATCGCTATGACGCCGTGAACACGAGCGATTTATTCATACAGCGCAGAAATCTATAGTTCAGAAATCAGGAACGGAAAACCCCATGTTATCGATTACAGGTCTCGATTTTTTGTATTCGTTGTCTAGTGTAAAGCCCTTGTCACATCTCTGCGATTTTTAACACGGTCTACTACGACATGAAACTCTTGGGTAATCGTGGATATCCGTACCGAGATCCGTACTGCTTCGTAATCATTCTCGAGTATTCTTGGTTTTAAACTTTCTCTTTCCATCGTGCGATTTTTCAAGTCCGTACTGCGTCGTACCGCTGTCGTACTAGACTTTACTACTAATAATAATAACACTTTGGCCAGCCGCTGATTTGTCGCGGTTCTCGGACGAGAAGGCCTTGGTTACCCCTATACTCCCAAGTGCCTCCCTATTCCCACGCTTCTCCTCTCCTCCCAACACTCGGAGACGAACTGCTTGATGACATTCCTTGCCCCATTCTTCCCAATCTCTCCAATTAGCATATTAACCCTCTCCTTTGAGTCTCCCCCTAACCACATGTCCTTCATTCTCCCATCCCACTTCCCCATTATACTCCCAGTGAATCTCATTCTTTTAGACTGGTACTTTGGGCATTCTAGAAGAAAGTGTTCCAGGGCCTCCACCATACCCAAGTTACACATCTGGCACTCCCTTTCACCGTCTTTCCCGATTTTTCCCCTCAGCTCCAGGGATCGCGGCCTCAGCTTGAACAACAGTGACCCCCCCCCCCCAAAGGTTCCATAAAGGTACTCTTCAAAACCTAGCTCCTCTTTATCACGCAGGCCACCCAAAGACCTATTTGATTTGACCCCCTCTCGCCAATTACGGTTTACAATCCTCCATAACCCTTTCTCTGACGATTATTTTACCCTGGTTTGCCCCAACGTCCAGGTCCGAGATCTCCAATTAGTAGTTCTCTACTAGCTCCCTCACTCGGACCATCCACCCCGTTTTGATATTTGAGTTGAAAATTCTCAGGAACATTACTTTACACCATCGGCTGTCGGGGAGATTTACCAAATAATTAAGATAACCGAGTTTCAACAGGTCTATCCTGTCCTTGATCCTCATCCACCCAAGCTCACCCCTGATTGCTTCTAGCGCTGCGGCATTACTCGACCCCGTTATCCATCGGCCTGCATCGTTCTGCAGGATTTCTAAGCTCTTTACGGCCGTCTGGTTTCGGGGTACCACTTCCGTACCGTATGTTATACTTGGCAGCCCCACCATTTCCCAAATGGTTTTCCCCACGAAAACCTTATTGAAACTGTTTCTCCCTATAAGTTTCATTTGGTTAAGGATTCGCTTCCCCTTCAGAATCAATTTATTTGTGTGGTTTCGGTAGATGCCTCTTCCTGTAATGTTTATATTTACCCCCAAATACTGGTAATCACCTGTCTCTCCTACACTGAGAAGTTTGCTGCTCCCTTCCGGAATGCAGAACTCACCCACTCTCCACCTTCGAGTGGGGTCCACTTTGCGGCCCACAGGTATAACTTTGCTCTTGCTTTCATTAAGTTCGAGTCTCGATTTGCTCCCATATTTCCCAACAATTCCCAGCATTTTCGTTAGCCCCTCTTCGCTTTCTGACACTAGAACCATATCGTCTGCAAAAAATAGACCTTTACTAAACCGTACGGATTTTCTTTGGCACTCTTGAATGTTCGTGATTGTTCGTGCGCACTTGGCCAGTAAAGTTGCGTCAAGATTCACTGATCAAGCCCCTGTCACATCTCTGCGATTTCTTGTACGAATGTCCAAGAATAGCCACGAATTTAAATTTCCACGATTGACCAGGATTGTTTTTAAATCGCCTTGAATCGCCTTCTCTCAAGGCCTTACGCAACCTTCACAAGACCTCCACACGACCTTGTATGGTTCATCACGACTGTAGTAAGTATCTACTAAGATTTAAGCCGATTCAGTACGAATCGAATCGACCTTGTACGGTGCTTGCACGACACCAGTACAAACTAGTACGAACTAGTAAGATGACGAAAGGCCTAGCAAGAATTGCATCACGATCTAATACCTTAAAAGATCTTACCATTTCTTAAGTCCCTGTCACATCTTTGCGATTTTTTTGACACGATATTCTACTACATGAAAGGTTTGGGTGTGGATAACCGTTCCGAGATCCGTACTGCTTCATAATCATTCTTAGTTTAAACAATATTTTATTCTTTAAGAATGTAATATGTAACAAAATGTTTACAAAAAGTAACGAAGTAGGATGAGATATCTTATATAACATTTGTTCAACAATGTAGAGTAATAGAATAATAGAGGGATTTGACAAAAGGCTGAAAGCTAATGTGCGTCATCTCCCTATACCATGAAATATATCAATTAACTAAGGTGGTAAAAAACACTACTTAAACTTGTCCGAAGCTACCTAAGGTCATAACCCATATTCAAAATTATAATATAGTCTGGGCAGATGCCAGCTAACTGGGTGGGGCATCGCATCCATGAACACAACAGTGCATGGGTGCGCTTGCCCGGCCAGTGCAAGGCTACTAGTCTGATCAAAATTAGCTTGAAGCATGGGAAATTAAGCGTTACTTGGCCTTGCATCATCTTACCAGTTCGCACTAGTTCCTACAAGGTCGTATCGATTCATACTGAATCAGCTTGGAAAATCTTGGAAGATTCTTACTAAAGTCGTGATGAACCGTATAAGGTCGAGTGAAGGTCGTGTGAAGGTTATGTAAGGTCCTAAGAGAAGTTGATTCAGGGCGATTTTATTTTTAAATCGTGGTCAATCGTGGTAATTTGAATTCGTGGCTATTCTTGGACATTTGTACAAAAAATCGCAAAGATGTGACAGGGGCTTTAGGCAATTACCAGACCAGAACAATATATGCACGCATAATTTCACCAAAACGGTAGACTCTGGAAGGCCGCTGTCTGTAACACCTTCATGAAGTTGCTGCCCGAGAAATTCGCCTCACCGACAACGGCCATCCTTCCAATATATTCTGCAAGGCCTATTGAGAAATTGAGCCATTTATTGCCCCCCCCCCATTTTTTTATTGCAAGTACAGTGAGCACCTACAAATATTTTTTTTGTAGTTTAGTGGCGAGAAGGCTCTATCATTGCTTTATAGAAGTAAAAAAATGAAAATAACTGAAAAGAAAAAAGATTCAAAGAAAACTCTATAATATTTTCACAGTTAATGAGTGCATACTTGCAACAAATATGGGAAAAATGTACAAGTATCACCAATATCATAATTTGGTTATCAACCTTTCATTAATATGAGTCATCAGTACTCACCACACTATTGTAAAGATGTAGGCACAACTTTTCAGGGTTTTCCTACAGCCTCAACGAAATTGACATGGGTTCAAGTTACTCTTAAATTAAAAGTGTATTTAGTTACGATTGTACAATGGCATAGATGAGTTTGAACAAGACACATACCTACAACACACAGTACTAAACAGACACTAACCGGCCGAGTGCCGAAAGCAATTATCAAAATGAGGGTACCATGCAAAGGAAAATAATTCCTTGGCTCAAGTTTCGCATTAAGACAAAATAAAAAACATAATTTGTGTAATGCAGAATCCCGTTATTACAAATTACTGGAGAGTGCCCGGAAGCATGTAAAAAAGCAGAATTGAAGAGCAAGTTATGACCAAAATAGATAATCCAGCCAAACAGTCAATGTCAGCAACCGATGCCAACTTATATTGTCATGCCAACCTATATTCTTTTATCAACAGTCAACATAACAAATATCATTTGTTCAATGCAGAATCGCGTTATTACAAATTATTGGAGACCTCTTCAATAATTTGTAACAAAGCAAAATTGATGAGCAAGTTATCACCAGTGTAGACAGCCCAGCCGTCAGCCAGTCAATGCAACAGCCGATGCCAAACTTATGTATGTTGTTTTATCAGCAGTCAAAATAACAAATATTTGTTTAGTGCAGATTTGCGCTATTACAAACTATTGGAGAGTGTCCGCAAGCACTCTGCAACAAAGAAGAGCTGTTGAGTGAGTTATGACCAATGTGGAATATCCAGCCATCAACCAGTTAATGTCAGCAGCTGATGCCAACTTTCTTATATTGCTTTATCAACAGTCAACACAACAAATATCATTTGTTCAATGGAGAATTGTGTTATTACAAATGTTAGTACCCCATGCCAACTCATATTGTTTAATCAACAGTCGAACTAAATTATATCATTTGTTCAATGCAGAATTGCGTTATTACAAATTACCGGAGAGTGTCCGCAAGCACTCTCCAGCAATATGCAACAAAGCAAAGTTGATGAGCAAGTTATGATCAATGTAATTAATCCAGCCATCAACCAGTCAATGTCAACTTTTCTACTGGGGTCACAGGGGATTTTCTCTTAATTGAACCTTCCTCGCTCGTCTAATAATTTCAAGCGAGATAACTTTTATCGAAAGTCGATTTTCATGACGATAAAAGTTAAACAAGAACGAACGTTTTTACCTTTAACTACGAAATCTTTTATAATTGGCGTCATCTCTATGTTATTCAAATCATTCCCTCGTGTGGCAACACTGGCGAAAATTTCCTTTGAAACCTGAAAAACAAAAAATGGTGAACGCTGTATTATATGTTATGCGACCAATCTCGGATTGGTCGTATGTGAAATGATAAGTCAGGATTGTGTTTTAGGCACATGCGTTGCCTTCGAATCTTCATTTGTATTTTATCTTTACCAAACAAGATTAGAGGGTGACACCTTCGAACAAAATTTCCTGAGTAACTTATAATTTTCATTTTTGCCTTAAAGACATAGCTTATGACCCCCTCATTGGAACCAGCTACAAAGAGGGATCATAAGCTATATTTTTAGGGAAAAGTTGAAAAAATATTAACATTTGAACGGCAATTTTCATGAACAGCGCTGGCTGAATTTACGATGAGGTGAAACTGAGTGTTCGCATACTCCACTAACCACTCATCATACCATGCACTGTTACTTCAGATCCATGAAACGTATAGCAGCATCTTCACTTCTAAAGGCTCTTTCAGCCGTACATCGAGAGGTGTCGTATACCATATGACTTGCTCCAAGTGTCCCGATATATTTTGCATAGGGAAAACGGGAAGCCTCTGTGCAGGAGAGTAACTGGACACAGACACAGTAGCGTAGCCGGGGGGGGGGGGGGGGGGACTGAGGTGGCAGACTGAGGGGGCACATACCTCCGCCACCAATTTCAGTCATCCCCCTTTTTAACCCATATATGGAACATCAGGCAAGACATTTTTTTATCTAGATGTTTATACTTTTAATTTGTTTGCGCCATCGAAAGAGAAACCAACACATTTGGATTCAGTCAAGGAACTTGCGTTTGATTTTGTGTCGAATTTCAAAATTTTTGTCGGGGAAAGGCCCCCGAACCTCCTCCAAAGAGAGGGGTACACCACTCTCGCCATTGCCCCCATCTCGCCGTTGCGCGACTCGGGTGATGCTCCGCATCATATTCTGTACGCCTCCCTAGATATTACTCTTGCCCTCTCCCACTTAACTAAGTGTACGTTTCCGTGAACAATCTGGATTAATCTGGATTGACTGAGCGTGCGCAGTAAGGTCAGATTATTAATCGAAGCATTCCAGTAAACTTTTAATATTCTGGATTGACAATCAGAGAAATCCAACTGAAAAGGTGAACTGAAGACCAATCCTGACATGCGCAGTTGTTACAAAAAGAATTACACCAAAAAATTTCGCATCGCTAAGAAAGGAGAATTACTAGTATGAGATAAAAATAATAAATTATTGTTAAAATTGTAGTTAATGCTAGAAAATTAAACTTGTTGCCCATATTGTGAAATTTATTAGGCCAATGCGAGACACACTTCTGCCGAAATGATTAAAATATGACCATTTAATGATTTATTCATTTATTTTGTGTTGTTGGTACCCAAGGTCTCTTGTTAACGTGCGTCTGATGCTGATTGTGACCGCGTCATTAGTGTTGGGTTGGGTTTAACCAATCGAAGGTGGCTCTTGCATATATCAGGGATTTCCATTTCGGACATTGCCTGTCGGGACCTATTTTGGCCTACCCGTGCAACGGAACTTGTTTACCACAATTAACAAGCACAGCTCCACTTCCCACAGCTGGGGAAGAAAAATTAAAAACAAATTTCTATTTGTGACACTCGATCGTCATTCAAGCTCGTCAAAGAACTTATACGCACCAGCACCAGTCCTCAATGTTTGCGATGTAGATTTTACTGCCCGAATTAAACGTTGGGGCGCGATGGAGAAATCGAAATAGGCCAACGCAAATAATTTGGGAAAGACTAGTGGTATGTTCACGTTACTAGTAATAAATCAGCCTTAAGCATAGCATTCAACTAGATTGTTACAGAGGGATAAGGCCCGTAACTACCCAAAATACCGGGAGGATGCAGCTTTGTTCTAGCGTAATGCCCTTGTTGGGGGCGCGGTGGCGTTGCGGTAACCGGTTCTCGTCAGATCACCGAAGTTAAGCAACGCCGAGCGCGGTTAGTAGTTGGATGGGTGACCATTTCAGCGACTAATTCGTGCTCCCGCGTTGTGTCCTTGGGCAAGACACTTAACCCCGATTGCCTACATGGGGGCACGATGACGCTGTGTACTAAGGCGTACTGCACGTCGATGGTGCGCATGTCTTCAACCAATCTAACCCTGCCTGTGCCGCGGTGCAGAGTTCAGAGTTACGATGCTGGAGAGCTGACAGCTGCTCGTCGTTGCTCGGTGGTTCTCTCCGGGTACTCCGGCTTCCCCCACCCGTAAAACTGTCACCGACACGATATGACCCTGGCTATTAATGTGTCGTTAAACCCTAATAAATTTTTTTTTTTTTAAAAATGCCCTTGTTAGTTGTCCGATTCAATTACCCACTCCTCCCACCTTTACTAGCCTTTTAATTAAACGCTTTACATAAAATGAATATATATTATGTATTGTACATACTGGCCATCTACCTCAGCTAAACTGTTTAGTTAATGAAGTGGAAATACGAAAGCGTAATACACAAAAACTGCCTTTCAAATCAATTTTTCATATTTTCTTTCAAACTGTAGCTTATGGAACGAGCTTGTTCCTTTGAGGTGCCATTAAGTATGATAAGGAAGTAAATAAGTGAAAAAATTAAAAATTAGGATTTCTTTCAACAAGAGGATAACATTTTTTAAAATCGTGTCAGGAAAGAGTGAACACTCACGCGACCAGTATTCGTATATATCGAGAATTTTAAACCCGTGTTCATGGAACAGTTTATCTCCTCAATCAGGACCAGCCTGACTAACCATGCACTGTCCTGCGAACAGGACACACTAAGTATTTGAGGAGGATACGATACCCTCTCCCCTCCCCTCCCTTCCCCCGGATTTACGGCCCTGCGAGTGATGATTTCATTTATACGGGCTAAAGTTCAAACTTAGTTGACAACGAAATCTGGTAGGCTATAGCCTTTGCTTGGCCTGCTATCGGGTTTTGTAATAGAGATCTTCAATATTAATCCTAAGGACGACCTTCCACGTAAACCATTCATTCGCGATTTGGGCTGGATCCACTTTAAACATGGAATATCGCAAGCTATTGCATTGCGATACGTGTGTACATGACTGGGCCTTCAGTCGATGGCCCACCGAGAGGCGTAAATAGGTGGGTGGTACCACACCCTGCCAAGGACGTTTGGTGATAATCGGGGTGTGGGGGTGGGGGCATAGTCGGGAATATACTCTGGAGAATGTATTATTCTGGGAATTGTAACAAGTGATATATGATCCAAAATGGGGAGATCCAAATGGGTAGGGCGAATGGGGGTACCTCACCCATAGAAAGGATCAGGGAACTCTCTGTAAGACCACTTATCGCTTCTTTCAGAGACCCTCCAGTCTCTGTAAGTCTTCTTACCACCTGAGGGTTATCGGTGTGCTGCACAAGAGTAGACCTGAAGTAGTAAGGAGTATTACACAGACTAGTGCACCGGGATAAAAGAACCCGGTTAATATGTCCGATATGATGTACGGGAAACAGTAAAGTTTCCAAAAATAGGATTTGGGACGAGTGTCAGATGAAGAACAAGCCCTAATAAGATTGCCAGGAGAATGTTTGCGAACTGTGTAAGCAGGAATGCCGGATGCTAAAGAGGGTAGGGGCGTCAACCTAAAGGAGGGCTATTTCGTTAATATACATCAGAATTAAATCTGATGCATTTCTATGAAATTTGATGCCGAAACTTCTCAATTCCGAAACAGTGTCTTTCTGATCTCTGTGACTATTATTAATGTTTCATGGTATTCTACTAACAGAACCTCCCCACTCTCCCTCCTCACCTATACGCAACAGGTAGCTTTAAACATTTTTATACCCCCGTGGGAACCCCGACAGGTAGAGCAATGCTTGTTTTCTGTGGTAAACAGGTTCTGCTTTGCTGGTATTGAATAGGATCCGTTAACCAATGTCTGTGTGAGTCCTCTAGACTTAAATTGGCAACACAGGTGTGAACGATTGGCCTAACTTGACTTTATACTTATATTGTGGTCACGATATAGCTTTAGATGCTGAAAGTGACCTTAAAATAAATAAATAAATAAATAATACCATCTTACATCCCATCTCACAAATATTTCTGGGGTATAACATAGCCTTTGCGAGAGGGATATATAGTGCCCCTCACCCACCCCGGTGCTTGAGTTCCGAGTGGAGTGGGCAGCTTATAGCCGTCTTACAGACTAGTATAGGCCTATACCTAGCCTCTTTGTCAGAGATTCATTCCCCAATGTCGGGGAAATTCTAGAGCCACCACTTCCTATGGGTAAGCATTGGATGATTTATTTTGTACTCTTTTGGTAAAGTTTCTGCCGAGATACAGGCAATGAGAAGTATTCATGTAAAGTCAAGAAACATAAATGTGACAGTGTAGTTAAATCATACTAATAAACATACACGTAAAATTTCAACCTGCAAACCTATCGTCTCATAGCTTTACCATTACCCTGTCGGTTGTCATGTGTAGGGATGAGTCCAACATTTTCTGGAACATTTATTCTAAGTGCATGCATATTGTCTATTATTGGCATATTCTTGAATTTCTTCCACATTGCAGTTACCATGTCAGCGTACATCACAGGCAATGGATGTATTATCAGCTTTTATCAATTTTTATAAAATATATATTATATTATTCTTTTTAGTATTGATAATATAATATATATTTTATAAAAATTGATAAAATCTGATAATACCTGGCGTACACCACTGTTATAATATTCTATATAATAGCCAAATGCGGTCTAGTTAATTTTATGAACAAATATCATATCGTGGGCGTCTGTGGGAAGATGCCCGCACTCCTCCTCCCCACATCCCCCAAAAATAGAGGAATAAAAAAGAACAAACAAAAACAAAAAACACGAAAACAGAAATAAACAGAAAAAAAACCCAAAACAAAAAGAAAAAAAACCCCAAAACACACACCTTTCCGGGTACGCCACTGTCACTGTCTGGGTTTCCACTGAAAACTAAAAAAAAACTAACATCAACTTCTATAAACAGTTTTTTATTTAATATGAACTCCTGCGTAGCGATGAGGGGGTAGCAGTTGGGGACTTGAAGATCCCAGGGCTATTTTTGCAGACGGTATGGTTCTAGTGTCAGAAAGCGAAGAGGGGCTAACGGAAATGCTGGGAATTGTTAGAAAAATATGGGAGCAAATGGAGACTCGAACGTAATGAAAGCAAGAACAAAGTTATACCTGTGGGCCGCAAAATGGACTCCACTCGAAGGTGGACAGTGGGTGAGTTCTGCATTCCGGAAGGGAGCAGCAAACTTCTCAGTATAGGAGAGACAGGTGATTACGAGTATTTGGGGGTAAATATAAACATTACAGGAAGAGGCATGTACCGAAACCACACAAATAAATTGATTCTGAAGGGGAAGCGAATCCTTAACCAAATGAAACTTATAGGGAGAAACAGTTTCAATAAGGTTTTCGTGGGGAAAACCATTTGGGAAATGGTGGGGCTGCCAAGTATAACATAATAATAACTCTTTGGCCAGCCGCTGATTTGTCGCGGTCCTCATAAGAGAAGGCCATCATTCCCCCGGCACCCCACCCCCTCTTCCCCTCCTCTCCTCCCAGCATTCAGATATAAACTGCTTAATAGTGTCCCTCACTTCCTCTTTTTCAATTTCTTCAATAAGCATTCCTACCCTCTCCCTCGTGTCCCCCTTCAGCTATCTATCCTTTGTTTCTTCACCCCACTTCTGCATTATTCTTCCAGTAAATTTTATTCTATGAGGTATATACTGTGGGCATTCCAAGAGAAAATGTTCCAGGGTCTCCACTACTCTAGAGTGGCACATTTGGCATCCCTTTTCCCCATCTCTCCCAATTTTTCCCCGAAGCTCCAGTGATCTTGATCTCAGTTTAAACAGCAGTGACCCTCCAAAGGTGCCATCTAGGTACTTCTCAAAAGCTGGCTTTTCTTTATATTGTAACACCTGCAGTGATCTTTTCACGCTAACCCCTGCTCGCCAGTTTCGATTGCAATCTTCCATGACTCTCTCTTTGACAAACCTTTTGCCTTCTTTCATTCCTACTTCTATGTTTGTGACCTCTATAGAGTAATTGTCCATTAGTTCCCTCACATGTTTTGACCACCCCGTTTCTATATTAGAATTCCAAATGGTATCGAGCATCAATTTGCACCACCGGTTGTCAGGCAGGTTTCTCAAGTAGTTAACGTAACACAGTTTTCCCAAATCTACCCTGTCCTTGATTTTCATCCACCCAAGCTCCCCCCTTACTGCTTCCAAAGCTGCAGCATTACTCGACCCTGTTATCCATCTGCCGGCATCATTCTGAGTACTTTCCAACTTCTTAATAACGGTTTGGTTTAATGGAATCACGTCCGTGCCATACGTTATACTTAGTAAACCCACCCTCTCCCACAGTGTTTTCCCCACAAAGACCTTGTTGAAACTATATTTCCCTAAAAGTTTTAGTTGGTTCAGAATTCTTTTCCCCTTCAGAATCAGTTTGGCTGAGTAATTTCTGTACACCCCTCTTCCCGTTATATTTTTGCTTACCCCTAGATACTCATACTCTCCCGTTTCTCCTACAGTGATTTGTTTGCTTTCCGCTTCGGGGATTGAGAACTCCCCCACTCTCCATCTCTTCGTCATATCTACCTTGCGTCCAACGGGTATTACCTTGCTTTTATTTTCATTTAGTTCGAGCTGCCAAGTGTTCCCATATCTACCAACAATTTCCAGCAATTTCTCTAGCCCCTGTTCAGTTCTAGACATTAACACCATGTCGTCCGCAAAGAATATGCCTGGTATCTTTATGTCTCCAACATTTACCCCCTCCGCACTCTGAATTAGTTCGTCCCCTAAATCTTCAACATACAATGCAAACAAAATCGGTGAAAAGATACACCCCTGCTTGAGGCCTATATCCATAGGGACTCGTTTTGTAGTGATACTCCCTAGACTGAGTTGGCTTTGCACATCTGTATACAGTGCTTTCATGATTCCCACAAAGTCACCTCCCAGTCCGATGCCCTCGAGCTTTCGCCACATACCTTCCCTCCACACTTGGTCGTACGCTTTTTTCACATCTAGAAATAACATACGGTACGGAAGTGGTACCCCTAAGTAGGTGAGAATTGGGGATACCAGTACTCTTTTTCAAGAAACTGTACACGTACAAGTACGTGTACCCCATAGGGATTCAGTGTTAAAACGTGTACAGAGTGTAAAAAACGTTGTTTGTACACGATGTCCCAGAATCCCCACAAGCAGTTATCGTGTCACAGACCGTTCAAACAGCTGTTGGCGAACGAGTGCGAATTCGCTCGGTAGGAAAAATGTACGAAATTCGAAGAAAACATCAATTTAAAAATCTTCTCGACATCCCCATCGCGGATTAGGCCTTCGATCGATCGTTGTGAACGTCGGCAAAAAATGCTTTGGGGATTCTAGGACAGCATCAAAAATGCGTTTTGGGGATTCTGATACACCGACGTTCGTGATCGCGTTTCAGACGGTCGAGGGTGCGATCCGATCGGTAAAAAACGATTGGGGATTCTAGGACAGGAAAATCGATCTCAAAACGTTTTATCGACGTTCGCCAATGGTGTAAAGTGGAGTTACCCATCGAGGATTTTTTTCCAAACTAAACAGAAAAAACCTGAGTTTGGAAAATTAGAACCGATGGAAATCGTCTCTCCACGTTTGCCAGGGAAATCATTGGAGGGAACTGACGAAAACGTGAAATCCTCGCTAAATCGTTTCGTTCTTGTACTCGGTGTAAATGAATGGTTTTTCATTCAATAAAATCAAACGGTGAAATTGCGTTCCACTTAGATGGGTTTTAAGTGGTAAATTGAGTTTTAATTGACTACTATGATAATGTTCACTCGAGTCTCGGTTTGAGAGACATGAATAAATACCTCTTGACGAGACACACTTCCCATGTTTTCTCCACAGCGAGAAATAATCGCTGATGCAAATCTTTAACACGTTTGAGGAGCAATGTATTTTAGAATGACTTTGAAGTGTGAAGTTAAATTTTTAAAAGGAAAATTATATCGTTACTTCAAACAGCATTTTAGATGATGTGAAAATTCTGTTTTAAACCATTTTTATGAATGAAAAAATGAACTGGTTTTTCAAAATGATTAAGTAATTCTTTCTGATTTAATGCGTTTTGAGAATTATTGGAGTTTTCTCCCATGGTGTGAATAATTGGTGATGTGATCTTTAACACGTTTGAGGGCAAACGCATTTATCGAGGCTTCATTTGTAAAGAGTTTTTCCCTCAATTGGTTTTAGTTATTATATATTAAAGACAGAAGATTTTATTTACTTAAAAACATAAAAATAACTACATTTAATTTTGTGAATAATAAAATAACCGACGTTACTACACTCTAAAAAGGAAATATTATTAATCGTGAGAACAAAAAATGTTTTTACACATCAAAGATTCCAAGCGAAGAGATGAACTCCTCGACGAATATGAATGAGTCAAGAAAAGCATTCGATCCAACAGAAGCAGACAATTGGGAGAGATGGAATTAAGACTAGAGACCACCAAACTATTTAAACCCGTGACGGAGGTTCAGGAACGAAGCAAGAAGGAGATCGTTGATGAATTGAGACCCATAAAAGAAAGTTCTTTGAGAACGGGTTCGTTGCCTGGTAGTTTTACAAGGGAGTTTTCCTTTCAAAGATCACCACCGGATTACGTTCCCATGAGAATCGAAACCGATGTGAGCGAGAGCGATGATGCAGCTTCGACTATCACCACTGATAGCGTTGTGACGTCTGAGGATGGTGGTAAGAGAGATCTGTTGTATGGAATTTACAGGGATTCTAGCGGTAGGACTTTCGTAGGCGACACTGAAGTGCGAGAGGATGATGAGAATTTAACCATTGGTTTGAATAGGTATGAATTAACCCCTGGACTGTGCAAATTGCTCCTTTTTAACAAGCCTGAAGATTACACGGATCAGGATTTCGACAATTACGGCGACATTCTGGTTCAGACCCACGCCATGAAGAGAAATAACGATGCCAGAGAGACAAGACCCAAAGCCAATAGAGGTTACAAGTGGACGAAGGTGGTGAAACCCATATGGGATATGAATAAGAAATTCATTGAATCAGTGACTGGAAAAGGAGTGAGAACCACTTTTCTTCTGAGCGATTCTGACGCTCTATCTGAGAGATTGAAATTGTTGATGGCTAGTCGGCGCGCTGGTAATACTGGAGTGGATAATGAGATAGTGAGCATATGCGACAAATTGTTGAGGCAGAAGGTCTTGAATAGACAAGATTATAAAAGGTTGATGAACGAATTGAAGGATTGATATATATAATGAGTAGAGAGAACAAACAAAAAATAGATAAATAAAACAACATTAAATCTACACTAGAAATAATAAAAGTATTTAAACAACAAACGATTTATGAGCAAAAAAAACCAAAATATATATTATATTATAAAATAAAAATATGTTGGTGATAAAGAACAGGGGATACGTTAGAACTTACGTTCAAGGCAGTTCTGGCATCGTTGATTCTATAATGCGAGCGTTCGCGAGCAAAGCAGGTAGAAAACTTGCATCAACCGCGTTTGAGGTTGGTAAGAAGATGGCTTTGGATGCTGGTAAGAAAGCCACTTCCGAAGCTAGTGGTAGGATCACTTCTGTGGCTGGCAAGAGGGCAGCCAATGCATTGATCGGCAAGTTGATCAGTCCACCAGCAAAGCAAGCTACGTTAGAGCGATCGCCGAAAAGTTGAAAATATTTTAAGGATGCTGTGGTACTCATACAAGATTTAGCCAAAATGACGAATGGATCTGGATTGAAGAGAACTCGCGACAGTGTAATATAAATAAATAATAATATTTATAAAACTGAGTTTGAAAAAACAGAAAATTGTGTTTGAAAATCTAAAAAAAATAACAACAAAAAATAAAAAAGATGAACATCAAAGATATGTCTTGGAACGATGCCGCAACCAAGAGGTCGAATAACAAGTTGTTTCCCAAAAGCATAAGAGGCTTGATAGTGGGAAAATCGAATTGTGGAAAGACCAATCTGTTGATGAATGTGTTGTCGCTACCCGACTGGTTGGATTACGACAAATTATTCATGTTTGGCAAGAGTTTGTTTCAACCCAAATACAGATTGCTTCGAGAGTGCATGGATCGTAGATTGCCCAAGGACGTCATAGCCAGAATTTTTGACAGTAGGGAGGAATTCGACAAAAGTGAAGCTTCTCTTTCGACCATTTTGGACGGTGCGGTGATGGAATTGATGAAGAGAAATGCGTCTTCGAACGTCGAGTGTCGATTTTATGAGAACGCTAGCGACGTTCCGCATCCAAGAGAATTGAAATCAGAAGATAAGAATCTCATGATTTTGATGATCTGCTTTTGGAGAGACAGAACCGATGCGAATTGTATTACGTTAGGGGTCGTCACAGCAACGTGGACTGTTTCTACCTGTCACAGAATTATTTTCGACTGCCCAGACAGACGATAAGGGAGAACGCTAATTTTCTGTGTCTCTTTTGCCAGGATCTCAAGAATCTCAATCACATCTACGGAGATCACGTCGCAAACGACATGAGCATAGCAGAATTCAGGAGATTCTGCAAGAGAGTTTGGGATGGAGGACTTTACAGTTTCGTCTTGATCGATTTGACTAGCGAATTGAATCGTGGAAAATATCAGAGCGGATTCGACAAGTTTTATGTTTCTGATGATAATAAAATAGAGAGCGAAGACAAAAAAATTAGAAAATAATAATAAATCATTAATAATTTAGTTTTGAAAGAAATATATAAAAATATAATGTTCGAACAAGGAGAATTGTTAGAATGGATAGCCGAGAATACGGCTGCAAAACAATCCATTCCAATCGTGGTGAGTGGCGATTCAACTCAATTTGCGACGAAATTCGAACCTTCCATCGAATTGAATAGAGAGAAAAGATACGAGATGGCGTTGGTGAATCTGGAGACTTATTATTCCTTTCCCAACGTCACTGAAAAGAATAACACATTCAAGTATTCTGACGGAGTGGATTGGTTAGAGATTCGAATTCCCAAAGGAAGTTACGACATCGACGATTTAAACAATTACATTCAGATGCGAATGAAGACGGATGGAAAGGGAAGCAACAAGATCAGACTCGATCCCAACCCTAATACCCTACAGACAATGTTGGATTTGGAAGATAATTTTCGAGTGGATTTCAACACGGACGATTCTATAGGCAAGATGCTGGGATTCGATCGAAAGATGTATCGAGGCCACGCAGCGTCCGAAAATATGGTTCACATTCTCGCAGTCAATAGCATTCTGGTGAATGTGGACATGATTACTGGAAGCTACGTGAATGGTAGCACTCAACTGACGATCTATTCCTTCTTTCCAAACGTGTCGCCGGGTTATAAAATCGTGGAACGACCTCGAAATTTAGTTTATCTACCCGTGATTTTAGACATGTTGTATAGTCTCAAAACCACGTTGATGGATCAAAATGGTGAACTGTTAGATCTTTGTGGAGAGAGGGTGACGATACGATTTCACATAAGAGAAATATAAAAAAGCAAAACAAAAAAAAATATTGCGTATATATATAAATAAGAAAAGAAAATAAACGCAATATTAATTTACAAAAATTATTTAATATATAATTATCATTAGAACAAAAAAACAACTGCACAAAATATTTTTAAAAAAAAAGAAATATGACTGAATATGTGGTTAAAAACGTGAACATATCCAAAAGACAGAGGGAGAAACTTGAGAGAATGTTAACTCGAGGCGAGCCGGTGAGATTCAAATTCACTCACAAAGATCTGACGAGTAGCGGTAGCGATCGAATCGCCTGGACCAGAACTCAAATTAAAAGGACGGAGAAAGCGATTCATGACAGAAGAGGGTTGAGGGTGAGATTGAGTCCCGCTCAATTGAAATACAATTTGAGAATGAAAGGTGGTTTCCTACTGCTATTGGCAGGACTCGCCGCAAAAGCATTGCCCTTTGCTGCAAAAGCATTGCCCTTTCTCAGGCAGACTCTCGCCATGGCAGCTCTCTCGGGACTTGTGAGTTCGGCAGTTGAGAAATTAATGGGTGACAGCGGACTGTTTTTGAAGAAGGGAGGAGCCATGTGTCACGTCCACATAGATGACAGTGAAGGATTGTATCTAGAACCCGTTAGTGGTGGCAACTCTTTCAGTGGAAATGGTCTCTATCTGAAGAGTGGACAGAACGTTGAGCGACTTGGTAAGGGTTTGCTGTTTGGTCCGGATTCGCCGTTTAAGAATATACCACTTTTAAGTATGTTATGATAAAGTAAAAAAAAGTTATATAATTATATAAAGTATAAAAATATAAATTATAGAGAGTATAAAAAATAATATTAAAAAAATGGATAAAAAAGTAGGCTTTTTATTGAACGATAATGATGAATATCACGGGATAGAATGGGAAAAAAATGTGGAAAAACAATTGGACACTAATTATGGATATCTCAGGAATGAACTGAAAAAAGAGTTTAAAAAAGATTGGGATAGATGGTGAAAATTAAAAGGAAGAAGAAGAATGAGTTGTTTTCCACCACCACCACTACCACCACCTTCTGAAGAGAATGGTAATGATGTGAGTGTTGCCAAGAGATGCACCACATTCGTTCATAATTATGATAGAGAGAAACAAATGTGTTGTTATAAAAAACGTAATATATCACCAAAAAAAGAAAAGAAGAATCGAAAGAAAGAAGGAGGAGGAAAACAAAAAAAAGTAATGAGATCTAGAGATGTTCAACCTCTCCAGATCTCATTACTTTTTTTTCCTTCTTCTTCACTAAAAATCAGTCTCTCTATTGTTTTTTTATATTTCCAAGTCCGTTATTAGCATGCTGAGGGTCATGTCTTCTCCTTTTTCGCAAATGTGTTGAATGTTTATCTTTACTTTTGCAAGTTTTTTTACTTCAGTCAACGCTCTCTCACCACCTGATTTGTTCACAAGAGATTTTTGAATATATGTAGCTTCCGTAGGGCAACAACAAATCGCTCTTGTTGAATTCTCTGTCTTCGGCGACAACGATATTCTGCAGATCGCTTTCGTACTCGTAAAACAAATCGAGCATAGCTTCGTCCAATTTCAAAGGCATGCTATATTTGTCGTATTTGTGCTGTAAGCCCTTCATCTCAACCTCGTTCAATTCGATGGCATCGTGTCATTGTAATCTATAGATTTTACAACCGAGTTTCTTACACGTTTCGACTCGTTTCAATTTCAATTCGCATCATTTAGGTGTTGTCATGATCGATTATTTGGTTTTTTTTGTTTTATGAATTATTGCAAATAATATATATTTTTAGAATTTTGTGTTTAAATAATAATTTGTTAAAAAAAAGTTTGTTTTTTTTTCTATCTATATATACACAAAAAAGTTTTTAATTTTAATTTTCTTTCATGTGAAATTTTTTTTTCTCTTTATATATATAAATAAACAGTTTAAATTTTAATGTCCTTTTTTCTCGTATTAATTCAATTTTTTCTCATGTTAAGGAACATAAAAAAATTGATTAATTTCACCAAAAAATTTTTTTTGAGAGAATAAAAAACATATATATATAAAAACAATTTTAAAACTTTTAACAAATTATTATTTAAATACAAAATTCAAAAAAAAAAAAAAATTTCTTACAAAGAAGCAAACAAATAAAAAAATAGAAAATTTAGATGAGTATACTGTACCTCAGTTAAACGAGATTTGTAAAGAATTAAAAATTCCAAATTTCAGAAATCATAGAACCAAATCAAAAAAAATTAAAGTCATACAGGAGTATCATTCGCATGGTGATGGACAGAAAAAAATCAAAAGATCAAAAGTGAACAAACTTAAACAGATTCGAATTGCGAAAAAAATAAGCGGATCGCAGTAACACCTGATGATAGAAAATGAAATGCAGAGCAGGATGAAAAACTGAGAGAGATACTTGAGATGTTAAGTAGTTTGCTCAATGAAAAAGTAAACGAAATGCCGATAGCAACAACGTCAAAAAACACTTCGGTTGCGAAAAATGAGAAGAAAAAGGTGGTAAAGGGAACAGAAATGCCGACGTCGAAAAAAAAACCTGTTTCAGTTGCGAAAAATAAGAAGACGACCAAACGAAAAGCTATCGAAGAACTTCAAGTTTCAAAAGAAAATAAAAAAACTTAAATGAAAACAAGTGATGCGGTTCAGAATCTAGACAAACAAGATATATCGAACAAAATTTGATGAGCAATCGACAAAGGGAAAGGAGAAGAATATGTAGCACAACTCGTCAAGGAAGCATTCCAATTGAATCCCATAGAATGGGAGAGTGTGATCAAAGGCATTTTTAAAACTTTCAACGTGGTTCCCTCATTCAAGAAAGTCGATCCGAAATTGTTCATGGAATGGGTGAAGAAAAAAGTATTGGATTTGGTTTGCGAACACATGGATGTGGGACTAAAAATTAAGATGATACTCCATTGCTTGATGAATAAAATCGACGTGAACTCCGGCGAAAGCATCATGAAAAATGCATATTTCAGATCTAATGTCCAACCCGTATTTCGAGGTTCAGATTTATCGGACGTTTTCGAAATGATGAAAGACAAGATGTTGACATCTCTCACGAATTATCAACATGAACGTAGTAATTGAGCGTTCGATGAGGTGTTGAATCTCGAAATTCATCTAACTAAAAAGGATTTGTTGAAAGCGTGTTCCTATGTGGAATTACCGTATTTCTTAGCTAAAAAAAAAGCTGTGGTCAACGTGAGAAATAAAGATGATCAGTGTTTTAAATGGGCAGTCACCTGCGCTTTATACCCCATCAAAATCCATTCTGAGAGAGTTTCTTGTTAAGAGGAGACTTCTAAAAATCTCGATTGGACCAGAGTGACTTTTCCAATGCCGTTAAAACACATTGAACGTTTGAGGTTCAGAATTCCACCGTAGCGGTGAACGTCTTGGGATATGACGAGGAAAAATGAATGATCTATCCTCTTAGACAGACTTCGTATCTCGGAAAAGAAAAGACGATTATTTTATTATTGATTTCGAATGGTGACAATTGTCATTATTGTTGGGTTAAACATCCGAGCCAATTACTGTGGAGCCAGAGTAGTAAACATAAAGAAAAGATAAATTTATGTTGCAACTGCATGAATGCGTTTCACAACGAAAAATCGTTAGCGAAACATCAGGAATATTGCAATGAAAATCAAGGCATCGCCGTTGAAATGCCTAAACCTAAAACCATCGTGAACTTTCAAAATCACAATAGAAGGTTAAAAGTACCATTCATCATGTACGCTGATTTCGAATGCTTCACCATAAAAATGAGTTCCTGCTAACCCGACGCTCTTCGAAGTTACGTCGAAAGATATCAAAAACACATGCCTTCGGGCTATTGCATTTACATGAAATGTGCTTTTGACTCGCAACATGACATGGGTCCCTTCACCTACACAAAACGGTGCGAAGACGACGACGTGGCTCAAAGGTTCGAGGAAGAGTTAGAATCGAAAATTCAAATTTTATTTGACAAATTCAAAACTCCGGCAAAAATGATCATCACGCGAGAGCAGCAGGACGAAAATAACAGAGTCATCGAATGTCACATATGCAGAGAATCATTCGACGAGAATTCAGAGGAAAATAAGAAGGTCAGAGACCACAATCATTACATGGGTCTGTATTGCGGTCCAGCTCACAGTAAGTGTAATTTACAATATCGAGATGCCACTTTCTATCCGGTGATATTTCACAATCTCTCGGGTTACAACAGTCATCTGTTCGTGAAAAATCTCGGCACCTCCCACGTAGAATTAACTTGCATCGCGAACAGCGAAGAAAGATACATTTCCTTCACGAAATGGAAGGACGTAGAGAAGAAAAGAATAATCGATGGAGAGATGTTGGAAGAAAAAATGAAATCCATTCGTAGAGGCATACGTTTCATCGACAGTTTTAAATTCATGTCAACCGCTCTAGAAAAATTAGTCGATAACATGAGCAAGGATAAATTTCAAATCACGAGCGTACACTTCAGAGAACGAGTAGACGTCATGTTGAGGAAAGGAGTCTATCCTTATGATTACATGAACAATCTAAAGAGATTCGATGACACCGTGCTACCTTCGAAAGAAGATTTTTATTTGAAATTATACGAATCCGACATTTCCAATGACAATTACGAACACACCAAAAACGTGTGGAAATCGTTCGATATGAAAACCATGAAAGATTATCATGATCTCTATCTGAAGACCAACGTTCTGCTCCTGGCAGACATGTTCGAAAATTTTTGAGACGTCTGTCGTCAAAATTACGATCTGGATCCAGTTTGGTATTTAACCGCACCCAGTCTGGCGTGGGACGCTCTGTTGAAGACCACCAAAGTCCAATTGGAATTATTATCTGACGTGGACATGTTGCTCATGTTTGAAAAGAGGTAGCATCTCGATGATCTCTCAGATATTCTGAAGCCAACAATCCCTACATGAAAGAAGGTTTCGATTCAGAACGATTGAATAAATACATACAATATTGGGGAGCTAATAATCTGTACGGTTGGGTTATGAGTCATCCTTTACCGATTGGAAATTTCAAATGGGTGACGGAACCGGAAGAGATGCAAAAATGGAGAGTCTATCCTTGCATTTTAGAAGTCGATTTGAACTATCCAGAAGAGTTACACGATCTACACAATGATTATCCGCTGGCTCCCGAATGACTGGAAACGATCGAAGGAGTAACGAAAAACTCATTCCCAATTTATTTAACAAACATAAGTACGTCGTCTACAGTGAGAATTTGAAACAATACATCGATTACGGGATGAAATTAGTCAACATACATCTCGTCATTCGATTCAACGAAGAGCCTTGGATGAAAAAATACATCGATCTCAACACAAATCTCAGAATTCGAGCCGAGAACGATTTCGAAAAAGATTTCTTCAAACTCATGAACAACTGCGTGTACAGTAAATCGATGGAAAACATCAGGAAGAGAACCGACATTCAACTCGTCACGTCTGAGAAAAAAGCTAAAAAATAGTGGTGAAACCCAATTACAGACAGTGAACCATATTCAACAAAAATCTAGTGTCCATTCACATGCAAAAGATGCACCTGAAGTTCGACAAACCCTATTATCTCAGAACGATCATCTTAGATATCAGCAAGCGATTGATGTACACGTTTCACTATGATTACGTCAAACGGAAATTTGGTGAGAAAGCCAAACTACTGTTCACCGACATGGACAGTTTAGTTTACGAAATAGAGATGAAAGACATCTGCTGAGATATATCTCCAGATGTGGCCGCATGGTTTGATACGAGCAATTATCCCATCGATCACCCGTCCAACATTCAATCAAACAACAACAAGAAGGTGTTGGGTAAATTTAAGGATGAGAGCAGCGGTAAACAAATCGTCAACTTCGTGGGTTTGAGACCCAAACTGTACACTTATCGCTTAGAAGGTGAAGAGATCAAGAAGTGCAAAGGGGTTAAAGCGTGCGTGGTGAAGAAAAACATCTCTTTCCAAGAGTATAAAGATTGTCTGTTCGGAAGTGGTCCAGTGTACAAGACTATGAAATCGATTCGAAGCAACAATCACGACGTGTATACTGTGTCACCTGTGTCTCTATGTTCTCAAGAGATGGTCGGAAGGAGATCGGTTTCAAGACATTCTCAATGATTTACATTAGAGAGAGAGATTTTTTATAGTATATATATAAAGGTGAAAAAATTATTTAAAAAAACTTAATCGAATAAAACAAAAAATAAAGAATAAGTGCAATAATTCATTTTAAAAACTGCGTTGAAATATATTTTTTAAAACAAAAAAAAATCTCAAAACAACATTGCAGTCGATAAATTTGGTAGAAGTGATGATGAAAATCGACCCAAAAAGAAGAGAAAAATGCTCAAAGCTGGTGATGGTTACGACATTGCCAACTTGGACAAACGTTATACAAACCTCGAGAGGAACCTTTGAACATGAACGATAAGAAGCTCTACAATCTTCCCGAGCTGATAGATCTCGCAGATGTGGCGACTAAAAAATTCGTTGACAGAGGGAATGTGGATTTTGAATGAATCATGATAGATAATTACGTGGATAAAGCCATGACCGATGATCTCGATCTGAAATCTAAACGTTTGCTGAACGTCGTGAATCCCATAGATTCCCCCGATGTTGCGACCAAGAAATACATGGACGACTCTCACGCGCAATCCAATGAACATCTGAGAAGTAGATACGTTCAGAAAATGATGCAATCGGAATTGAACGCCAATTCTAACAAGATAATGAACGTGGCCACTCCAACGAATTCCAAGGATGTGGAACAGAGAAAGTCTGACAGACGAGAAATGAAATTGGATCTGAATGCGGGATTCAATAAGATATTGAATCTGTCGAAGGTCGACGATGTGGACGCAGTGATATGATCTCAAGAATACATAGAATTGCAAGTGGACGATCTCTACCTGAACAAACAATCTGGCGGAACCATGGAGGGTGGCATCAACATGAATGGTCAGAATTTATTTGGTCTTGATCACGATCCTGAATTCGATTCCAGCATGGTCAGCAGGAAGTACGTGGACAACAACTCAGTCTGGAGAAATGGTGACATCATGGAAGGTAAACTAGACATGGGCAGACATGCGCTCACAAATCAACCGGATCCCGTGAACATGACGGACGCCTGCACCCTGATTTCAGTGGTGGAGAAAATCAAATACGCCAGACAATTGATCACCGTGTGGGCTGAGGAGAGCAATGCGATAGAAGAGGGAAAAGCTGAGTGGTCTTTCAGAAATGGAGGTAGCAGATCGCAACATGGTCAAGTGGGATATCCCATGCCGTTGGGAGGCAAAATCATTCGAATGAGTCTGGCTTCCACGGATTTGAATAACAGAGTGGTCGTCAATCTCATGGTGAATGGAGTAGAGAGCGATAAGAGATACAGCGTTGAAAAGACCGAGAATCAACACTTGAATATTAGCACGTTCTGCACGCCTCTCAAAGTGAACGCCGGTGACAGGATTAATTTCATTACAAAAACCAATAATCCCAAAGCCGTAACTTCCGCGGTGAGCATACTGATCGAACTAGATCCTCTGAACAAACAGTGAATGCGTGGAAATAATTAATTAAAAATAATGAGTAATTAGTAAAAAAAAAAAAATAAAAAGTAATGAGATTTAGAAAGATGTTCAATCTCTCTAGATCTCATTACTTTTTATTTTGTTTTTGTTTTGTTTTAATATGTTCTTTCTCATAATGTTTCATCTTGTGAAATTGAATCACCTATCTCGAAACATGCATCGACATCTATTTTAGCATTTTGAAGAGCTTTTATAAATTCTCGAAAAGCAGTCAGTCCTCTATACGTCAACGTGTCTAAAAGTTTTCTGGTCTTATCTTCTATCAAGATTTTACTTTTGATTTCGCATCTCATATAATCGGTCAATATCAAAGGTTCTGTTTTGACTAAAGTGTCTAAAATTATTGCTAGCAAATGTTGCGAAATATTTTTAATCAAACCACCTCTGTTTCTTCTCATGTATTCTCTTTCTTTATCATTCATTTTTGTAATTATTTGTTTAATTTTTATTTATATATTTTTTTTCTTCACACACACGTCTCTCATCGAATGATCGACATCTTATTCCCATCCAATTCGAATTGTAATTCTCTATCCGACAGGACCAGGGCAAAGGTTTCGGTTTTTCTCGACACGTTCCTATCGAATTGCATCTTGATCTGAATGTCTAAGACGCTACTCTTAAGTCGTTCGCTCTGTTTACTGGCGTCGAATACAAACATGGGATACATCGACTTGTATTCGACAGGAGATATATTAGGGTTGCTCATCAATTCGTCCAGACTGTGATACTTCTTTCTAAAATCTGTGGTGTCGCCATACATTCTGCAAAAATCGTTCTTGTCGAACGATGCATTGTAATCAATTGCTGGATATCTCGTGGCGTTCAGAAACACTTGCATGTTTCTCAAATTGCAGTGATCGAACAGTGATGCATTCTTTTCTTGAGACCCGTCCCTATCAGTCTGAAATGCGACCATCATGATGAAACGCGGTCTCTCAGAAGCGGATTTCACAGTCAATCTCCAATTGAAGTGATTCATGGCGAGTGGAATGGTAGCCGCATTGCACTGTCTCATTCTAAATCCCATGGGTAATTTACTTTTGGATTCTATGATCTTGTAGAGACGCGTTTTTTCCACGATCGAAGGCTGCACGTGCAGAACGAACCACGATATCTTGTGTAGAGTTAACTTACCCGCATCGGTCATGGGGAGTCTCACTATTGCGTCATTGTTTCCCTTTCAATTCAATGTCAGATTGTGTTTGAATCCGTACATGATCTTGTTGTAATCGTCTGCGAATCCAAAGATGTGTTTCAAAGGTATCCTGAACGAAAATGTTCCTTTGGGTCTGGACGTCTTGACGACATAGTCGAATATCGCGGCGGCGCCGGCATTGGCGGGACCAATGGTGTCTTTCACCCACAACTGATTAAGTCCCCTGGATTTCAAAAAATCATCTGGATATGTCAAGAGTCCGAACATCATGGTGGCCTGACCGGGATGAAACACAGATTCTATTTCTTGTCCGGATAGCAAGTATTTTATATTACTGAATAGATGCATGATGCCATTATTGGCTAGACTAACTGTGTCGTCGTTGGCATATTCAGACCCATCTTCCTTGGTGAGACGTCCCTGCACCACTATGTAACTCTCGCTAGGATGAATGAATAGATCTTGGGTTTTGACGTTGATTCTTATCTCTCCCGCATTGTTCAAACTTGTTCCGGTTATCGGTTCGTGAACCTCATATTCTTGAATACTTTCATCTTTCACTATGCATTGTATGATATCTAGTATATTTGTCATTTTTGAAGGGTTTCTTTTTGGTTTTTTTGTTTATTAATTAGCTTGCTTTTTCTTTAAAAAATAGTTTTAATTATTTTTTTATGTTTATTATTTTTTCTCTCCTTATATATATGTGTAAACAAGAAAATGTTAAAGAGAGTAAATAATTTTTTTTTTTTCTTCATTAAAACTTCGTCTTCTGCAATTGTTGTTCGTAAAATTTTCCGATGATCTCTTCACCATCCAAAGCTTTGATTTCATAAGTCACCGGATCGGTGTGAAATATTCTGATTATCACAAAGATTTCCGAGGTCCATCGAGGAGTGTAACCCTTTTCGAAATGCTTCTTATAAGCATACATTCTCACTTGATCGCCAACTGCAAATTTCGGCAGTCTAGACTTCTTCCTGATCTTAGATCTCTCAGGATATAGATTCGCGTAGACCCGTTTTTCGTTTTGAGGATCGCTAGCTTCCATGGGGGTCATTTTGATTGATCTGTGTCACGTGTTGTTGTAATCTGTGACCAGACCATTCAGATCGTATATGTATTTCTTGGTCGAATTCGCCGTGAAGTACCTGTGCATATTTTCTTTCATCGTTCGATTCCAACGTCCCACAATGCTGGCTTTCTCTTCGTTTTCGATCAAGTAGAGGTCGACCAATTGACGAACGTCCTTATTGTAGAATTCCTTCCCCTTGTCCACCCACAATTTATTCGGTTTTCGAGAAGACGAGTCGAACACGCCCTTCAGAGCCTCAGCGATGCAAGGTCCCAATTTATTCTTCAAAGCTCTGACCCAACCGTATTTGGAAAACATGTCGATGACTGTCAATAGATATTTGACGCCCTCGTTCCACCTCGAAAATGATCTCATGTCAACCAAGTCGGCATACCAAATGTCATCCAGACCCTTCAGGAACACCCTTATCTTTCGAAATTTATGCACGATGGATTTGTGTAACTCTTCAGCCAATTCGCTCGTCAATAATTGTTTCTTCTTCTTTTTTGAAACGCTTTTTTTTTAACACCCATCCGAATCGACATTTCGCACTGATCACTTTGCCGATCACCGAACGTTGTAACTTCTCTCTCTTGGTTGGATTCGATATGCCTCCAAATTTCGCCAACATGTTTTTATCACAGACGTCGTTGCGAGTCTTAGTGTTGGGATGTTCGGCGTAGCACAGATCGTGATCATTCATGGCCGCATCCACCCTATTCATGGGTTTGCTCCAAGATTTAGGAGTCAGATCGGCATTGAGTCTCTTGTTCAATTTTGTTCCGGGTCCAGTGAAACTGTGACCCGGTAGATGCATTTCGAAAGGTAGATTATTGATCATTTTATTCGCGATGCCTTCACCTCTGCTCATTTTTTTTTTTTTTGGATGAATCGAGTCTTGATCGAACCACACACATTGCATATTCCGTAAAGCATCTGTCTTTCGTTTTTAGTTTGTACTTCTCGAGAATTACCCATCTCGGTAACTCTCTTACACTTTACGCAATACATTTTTTTTTGGAGGGTTATTTAAATTAATTTCGTATTTATTTTTTATTTTGTATATAAATTTAATATTTTTTTTTTAAAATTCTATTGTTATTATATATATATACTTTTTTTTCAATCGCTGCTCTTGAGTTCTATCAACTTACCAAATTCCTCCCTGGCCTCTTTCCTCCCCCTTTCCACGAGAGAATCCTTCATCTCTTCCTTGATGATCTGACGAGTCTTGATTCTCATGTCTTCTTTCATAGCATCATATTTCATTTTCTTGTCCAATATCGTGAAGTATTCTCCATCCGATATCCTACCATCTTTCAATGCCATCGAGATCATTTCGGATATTGTGTCAATCTTGGAGTTGGCCAAGACGCGAATCTTTTCGTGTTTCCTAGCCTTCAGATGTAATTTCCTACTCAGAAAGTTTCCGACCGTGCTAAACAATCCGGCGGCGAGAGCCACTCCTTCACGATCAGATGGCCGGCCGTGGTCAACAACAATCCGATGCTGGCTGCGTGTAAACCCATGAGTGTCGTGTTAACCGTGTTGACGAATTTCATGAGGCACGAATACTTCTTCTTGAGAGAACGACGAGAGTCTCTCTCTCGAGTCGGATACAATTGGGTTCTACTGATTTGATCAATGTGATACCTCTCTCCTCTTTCTTTTTCTTCTGGCGATGGTGCCATTGGCAAAACGCCGTTCGGCTTCTCATCTTCGTCGTCATCTAACGTCGGATACAATTTCTTTCTTTCTCATTTTTGTTTCTAATATTAGATCAAATTTATGTGTGTATTTATTTTTATTTTCTGTTCTCCTTATTTATATCAACAACAACAACTCGCGTCGTATACCCCCTCCAGCAATAATTTCAAGATGCATCCTTTGTCTTCTAAAAACAGCCTTCTACGTGCCAATTTCATTTTTTCCAAACATGTAGGCTTGTCTCGCCCCTTACAGAAGACTAATCTCCTCCAAAACGTGATCATGTCATCGATTCGAACGCCGGTTCGAAATACTTGACGACCATATCTTCCCTTTCCATCGTCAGACACGAATGATCCTCGTGATCGAAGTCTAGATGATTCCGACACGTGACACATCCTTCTAACAAGAGGCGACCTAGTTGTTCATTCACGCAGAATGAGTAGGCTCTCATCAGCATGTTTAAAAGAAACTTTACCCTAATAATCTGGGAAGCGTTCACGATTTACGAATTTTTATTATCTATTTGATTCAATATTTATTTTTAAATAACTATTTATTTATATATTTTTTTCTCCTATATATATCAATCACTTTTTTATTTCCTCTTGGGAATCTCGCGATTCTATTACGATTCACCTCACAAAACTCGCGAGGATTTCACGTTTTCGTCAGTTCGCTCCAATGCTTTCCTCGGCGATCGATCGCGCCACAGCGAAGGCAAACGTGGAGAGACGATTTCCATCAGTTCTAATTTTCTAAACTCAGGTTTTTTCTGTTTAGTTTGGAAAAAAATCCTCGATGAGTAACTCCACTTTACACCCACTTTACACCGTTGACGAATGTCGAGAAAACGTTTTGAGATCGATTTTTCCTGTCCAAGAATCCCCAATCGTTTTTTACCGATCGGATCGCGCCCTCGACCGTCTGAAACGCGATCGCAAACGTCGGTGTCTCAGAATCCCCAAAATGCATTTTTGATGCTGTCCTATAATCCCCAAAGCGTTTTTTGCCAACGTTCGCAATGATCGATCGAAGGTCTAATCCATGATGGAAATGTCGAAAAGATTTTTAAATTGATGTTTTCTTCGAATTTCGTACATTTTTCCTTCCGGGCGAATTCGTACTCATTCGCCAACGGCTGTGTGAACAGTCTGGGACACGATAACTGCTTGGGGGGGGGGGGGGGATTCAGGGACGTTTTTTACACTCTGTACATGTTTTAACACTGAATCCCTATGGGGTACATGTACATGTACGTGTACAGTTTTTTGAAAAAGTGTCCTGGTATCCCCAATTTTAACCTACTCCCCTGAACCTGACGACCGTAAAGACCTTGGAAATCCTGCTGAACGATGCAGGCCGATGGATAACGGGGTCGAGTAATGCCGCAGTGCTAGAAGCAATCAGGGGTGAGCTTGGGTGGATGAGGATCAAGGACAGGATAGACCTGTTGAAACTCGGTTATCTTAATTATTTGGTAAATCTCCCCAACAGCGGAGGGTGTAAAGTAATGTTTCTGAGAATTTTCAACTCAAATATCAAAACGGGGTGGATGGTCCGAGTGAGGGAGCTAGTAGAGAACTATTCATCGGAGATCTCGGACCTGGACGTTGGAGCAAACCAGGGTAAAAAAATCGTCAGAGAAAGGGTCATGGAGGATTGTAACCGTAATTGGCGAGAAGGGGGTAAAATCAAAGAGGTCTTTGGATGGCCTGCGTGATAAAGAGAAGCCAGGTTTTGAAGACGACCTTGATGGCACCTTTGGGGGTCACTGTTGTTCAAGCTGGGGTCGCGATCCCTGGTGCTGAGGGGAAAAATTGGGAAAGACGGTGAAAGGGGGTGTCAGATGTGTAACTTGGGCATGGTGGAGACCCTGGAACACTTTCTTCTAGAATGCCCAAAGTACCAGTCTAAAAGAATGAGATTCACTGGGAGTATAATGGGGAAGTGGGATGGGAGAATGAAGGACATGTGGTTAGGGGGAGACTCAAAGGAGAGGGTTAATATGCTAATCGGAGAGATTGGGAAGAATGGGGCAAGGGATGTCATCAAGCAGTTCGACTCAGAGTGTTGGGAGGAGAGGAGAAGCGTGGGAATGGGGAGGCAGTTGGGAGTACAGGGATAACCAAGGCCTTCTCGTCCGAGAACCGCGACAAATCAGCGGCTGTGTTATTATTATTATCGATTAATAAACAGCTCGCTGTTTCAAAGGTTTCCTCAATCAATGTTAACAAGTTCCGTATAGTCACTGCTCATAGGCTCTTCCGTACTGGTTGCAACGACCACTTCCTCATTTGAGGTCATATTTTATCCGAACTTCACTTGCAAAGAAACAGATTATCGTTCCATTGAAAAACTGTTTCTCAATCTCGATTACCAATCCTAATTAATCCAGATTGTTCACGGAAACGTACCCTATGATATCCTGGCTACGCGCCTGCATAGACACGACATCTATGCCCGCACATTTGGACTTCTAGTCGCGGACCACTTATAATGTGTCAGAATGGAGAATCGCTGAACAGAATATGTGCGCTAAACTGTCTGTTTCCTTCAACTCAAAAAGATATACAACCGCATTTGTTTGAATTTAAATACCGTAGACGACGCGACTGAGCGTTACGTTTTCTGGTTTTCTCTAAGAATTCCATTCGCTCTCTCACTGTCACGTTATAGACGACCCCCAAAAACAGAACACCCTGATTGTACTAGCTGGCATTTAAAACTCAAATATTCATCCTTCATAACCATCAAAATCAACCTCTCAGGCCAACAGTATAATTCTGTAAGGAGTCTGACGCTGTTATGGGCTGTTTATTTACCCATTTTCCATGGAGTATGTGTGCAGACTACCATTGATTTAATGAGAATTCCCTTTAATCACAAAGATATACAAACAAATATTTTTGTGTACCCCAATTAGAGATATTCCGATCCATAAATGTGCATTTTGCCTATCAGCATAATTTGTGGTACTTTTAGATTCAATCGTCAAAAATATTTCTGGTGCATTGTCGGAATAGCGAACCTTCGGTTCGTTTTTCCAACCAACTAAAATGTTCCAGGCGATTGAATCTAAAACACTGGCGATGGATTATTTAGGGGCTAGACTGGTCCAAGCCACAACAGCATCAAATTTCTATCAGGATTTGACTGGTGGATTGTGAACTGGCACAAAAACATGACAAATTTATCGTCTTAGTTGCTTAAAAAACAATGCTTATGATCCTCTCCCTGGAACGGGCTCGACGAGCTCGTTCTGATAATTGGTCATTAGCTGTGTTTGGGAGACAAAAAATTAAAAAATATAATAACATTTGAATGACCATTTTTGGATATAGCACTGGGTGAAATGCCAGGTAAAATGTTAAGATGATGGGTCTGTTCTCAATACAATGTAAACAATGTTGTGGACGATTGAGGGTGGAGATGGTTTTGCTTGCATTTGGTACTAATTTATTGGCTGTACACTTCCTTATTATTGTGTGTAGTTCATTATTGACTGGATGTGTAATTACATTTTATGTTTCACAAACTGTGCGAGCGATAGTGTTGTCTGTAAATGATGGACTTTGAAGTTAAATCGAATGTTTTGAATCATTTACACGCAAATTGAAAAATAGAGGGCTCATTATTTACTCCTGTTTTACACCAGTTACATTGTTTTGAAAGTCAAATTCTGCATTTGGTAGTGACGCCGAGTGAGTCCTCAAATGAGGATAGTCTTGAACCAAGAACAGCATGCCTTATAATGTCGTGTAGTCCTAGATGATCAATTTTTGGATAAGCTATGGTATCTTACAAAAACCATGTATTTTCCCCAATGCAAGTAAAAACGTCCAGGTGATCTACAGTTCTGTATTGAACGTAGAAACACTCCACTCAAGTGCGGACTTGGGTAGGAAGATTTGTGGACCTGTGTGCACTCAACCACAAATGTAATTAAATTCTTCAATTTGTACACCTCCGCGAGGGGAGGGAACTATAGTCCCAGTGGTCGCTATACTCTCACAGTCAATGGCTAGATAGGCTATGATTCAGGAACTGGAAACTGTTACAGCCCAGAACCAGTCTAGCCCTTCAATTGTCGACCGCCTATGTTTAGATTCACTTATCTGGGATAGTTGAATTGGCCGTAGGCTCGACCAACTGACACATCACAGACGACTGAGTCTAAAAAATATAAACATTCAATTTTTCTGCGAATTAACCACAGTAATTTAAGGAGACTAGTGCGAACTGACTGAAGTAATTACAGGAGAATTCAGAGAAATAACCTCATTGGTTTCAGGTGACCACTGACTCGTATTGAGAAATACCAATATTTATTTTCAGAGAATGCTGAGAAATAACCTCAGTGAATTCAAATAATACTGAGACATAACTTCATTGAAATCGGGAAAGGCGGGCGCGTAGTTTCAGAGATTACACGAGAATACGGAGATGCACCTTCAGTAATATCCTCGAACTTTAGTTTTGCCTATGCTTTGAAAACCATTATACTAATTCTCTGACAGTCACAAAGTAAGAAATTGCATTTCGACAGATATCATTGAATATATTAGACAAAGTGACACTGGAATAATTTGTATTTGAAATACATTTTCAATGATTCTTTAACCTTTTACCTAACATGGAAAGCAGATGACACTTGCAAAAAAACATTCTCGAATAACTAATTTTTTTCATTTTTTGTATCAAAAATATAGGTTATGACCCCGCGTTGGAATGAGCTCGACGAGCTCGTTCAACGAGGGGTCATAACCTATGTTTTTGAGACAAAAATGAAAAAATAATGAAAATGAATTGGCGATTTTTGAGAATAGCGCTGGCCGGTTTTGGCCGTTACATTGGGTAAAGAGTTAAGGACCTATATCAAGTTGGTGTTCATTTTGGGTTGTTACTCGATCATCTTTAACAAAGTATCTCTGATGAGAAAGTTAAAAATAAGAAAATTTAAATTATAGGTAGCATTTTATGAGTGAGGTATTATAGATGTTATATGTGACCTCTCTTACAGAATGATAGGTATAGTGGGGCGGAGGCGACGGCTCTCACCTAACGTTTCGTCGGAAAAGTTTGAATTCTTTCAGATTTTTTTTTAACTTAGATAATAGCCTATTCACGCTGTTAAAAGAGAGAGAAAATGATTGCTAAGAACCAGAATCAAAGATATTACTCGTTTCAGATTCATTCAATTTTCATTCCGAGTCAAGAGAGTTATATCGTCTCAAAAAACCTTCCTCTGCTTTTGTGTCGCTCGCTTTTTTTGTCGGAAATGTTGCCAAACCACCGAAAAAGTGCTATCTATTACACTGTCACTTCCGCCTTTTCGTTCTGTTGAAATACATTTCATGCTGAGGTGTGGTCCATCTTTGACTTATCCCGTCATGAAACTCAACTTTCAATAAAGTTATCGCCCCTGAAATTAGGAATGAGGGAAGCCCAATAAAGAAGCATGTAATTGTTGAGAAAACGCATGAGACATCAGTGGGAAATAACGCGAAATCTATTTTGACAGCTCTCGGAGGTGCCTGTTGTTTTTGCTTATTAAAAATTACAAAAGACAACTTGGCTTTTTATGGCAAGCTAATTAAAAGCAACTAAGTAATTGTTCACATCGGCTCTTTGTTTAGCAAACGTGTTTTTACAAGTAATTAGCATGTTTTTATTTTTCCCCGAAAAAAAAAATAGAATTATTGTCCTTTCCATAACCCCACAATGGTAAATAAACTCTGGAATAATACAAAATCAAGAAAATATCTTTTAGTTTTCAGCTCCCGATTACGTGTTATATATTTAACTTCGCCGTCGTTACGTTTCTGTGATTTTAGCTCGCTCGAAAATTATATGAACGAATTTTTTAATTCTCTATGGTAATTTGTGTGTATTTTCGGAAGAGCGTCCATTTTGCAACAGTGCACAAGTGACGTAACTGGGACCGTCCATTTGAGAACAGGTAAATTTGAATTTTCACGACTTGCCTTTGCAGAAGGCGTGTTTTGACGAAGTTGGAATATCAGTTCGTCGTGATGATGGTTCAAAATAAAACTCAAGTCTTGTTCAAAACGCGTTAGTGAATTAGTGAATAAATAAAATATACATGTATTGTAAATTATTTTATTAATACGTGCCGCACCAGTTTTCCAAATTTGTCATGTCTTGCCGACAACTGCCCTCAGTATGTTGCTACAGACCTCCATTTAGGCTTTGATTGTTTGTGTGACAGTGACACGGGTACAGACGAAAACAGCACCGTGTGAAATTAATTTTTTGCCTTGGCACGTCCTTTGAATTCGGACCCCCCCCCCCCCCCCCCCACACACACACACACATACACAAGATTCTGATTTCTGCGTCAAATAATAAAGAAGGAGGTGTATCGTGAATCCAGGTTGGATAGATTCTAGGGCCGAGGAAAGGGTGGGGTTGGGGAAGGGGTGTTATTGCTTTTAATGTTTAGAAGTCACTGCTAAACAAGAAAACCATGAGATAGTTGGGAGGGGAGATGTATCCTCTCATTTTTAACTGCTCAATTTTCCACAAATTTATTAGAGAACCATAGGCTAAATACTCGGTTTCAAAACGAAACACAGAAAAAAGGCAGAATTTAAATGAATTAATTTCGCCATCGGAACTGGTGCCGTTCTCGCCACAATCAATTGGTGCCGTTTTCGCTCACTCGGTGCCGTTTACTCCAGATGCCGTTTTCACACGGTGCCGTTTTCGCTATAACCCGACACAAGTCCAAGTAGGCCTAACCAATTTTCTTTTAAGAAAGTATATAACTAATAGCATGAGAGAATTGGCATCTTCGAATACAACCCTTACGAATACGTATAATCACTAGAAAGCTTATTGGAAAATTGAAAATTGTAGGGGGGGGGGGGGGCGTCATGTACGTCACTTCCTGATCACGCTGCCCCCCCCCCCCCCCCCACCGCCATTTCTCAGCAAGCACCTGATAAATCTTCTGAGGGAGAAATCACAAGGCAAAGTTGATCAGAGAATTTATATAATATTAATCATATTTCGACTCCACTGATTATACCCAGCACAGGCGTATATAGACCAACGGGCCAACTTTTTTTCCATGGCTGCGGGGGGGGGGGGGGGTGGGGGGGTGGGGGCTGGAAGATTTTGCCCGAAAAGTAACTACGTGCGTAGCCCTGGTGTGGATGTTCGTGAGCGTGTCTTCTCCTACTGGTGGGATTAAGGGAACCCTCCCCGGGAACATTTTTAAACATCTGATCCGCTTGAGGGTTTCTAGAGAACCCAGACTTCTTTTCGAACCTTGTAATTGGAAGAAATGACGATCGCTTTTGTAGAGGTGCCTGACTGAATGTGTTCGAGCGGTCTCGTCCGGTATCAGTCAACCGCAATAAAACGTTATATGCTTCTCGGGATTCAGCTGGGGTAAATACGTGTAATGTAAGACCTGTACCCTGCAGATGGATGAGGCTTTAACACTATTCACAGTTTGGCTGGCCGCTGATTTGCCGTGGTTCTCAGTTGAGAAGGTTTTGGTTACTCATGTGCTTCCAACTGCCTCCCGATTCCCACGCATCTTTCCTCCCAATACTGAGACGAACTGCTTGAAGACACTCTGTACCCCCATTCTTCACAATCCCTCCAATAAGCATACTAACCATCGCATTTGTGTCAACCACTAACCACGTCCTTTATTCTCCCATCCCACGTCCTCATTATACTACTCCCAGTAAATTTTGATCTAGAAGATTGAGATTTTGGACTTCCTAATAAAACGTATTCCAAGGTCACCACTACGCCCAAGTTACACATTTGGCTCTCCTTTTCCACCGTCTTTCCCAATTCCCCCTAATCTCCAGTGATCGCGACCTCAGCTTGAACAACAGTGACCACCCCTCCCCTTACAATGGTGCCATTGTCAAGGTACTCTTCAAAATCTGTCTTCTCTTTGTCACACAGGCCACACAAAGACCTCTTTCTTTTGACCAACTCTCGCCAATTTTGGTTACAATCCCCATGACTCTTTCTCTAACGGTTTTTTTTTTACCTTTGGTTGTCTCTATTTCTGAGTTCGGTACATCGTTTGGATAAATCCCTACAAACTTCTACCATTACTGCAGTTAATTATAACGAAATTTTTAAAAACCCTAAGCTATGAATTATTATCTCGACTGTCTAATATTTCTACATACCTGTGTTACTTCCACTGGGTCCAGTGGCGGCTCAAAGGTGTCTCCCCTCTGGATATACTTTAGCAGGGGGCGTCATATATGCCCAAGACCTAAGGTGGGATGTTAATAGAATTATAGATGGCGGTGGGGAGTATCCCCGGGAAAATTGGAAAAAAGATTTCAATCCCCGAGGGCTTTTTGGCCACTAAATAAACTATGTTCCCATTCAGCCTGCAACATTTTTCAGTGGGTAGGTAGATAGTGTGACATTTTATATAATAAAATCAATCAGTAATTTCAATCCCCGAGGGCTTTTTGGCCACTAAATAAACTATGTTCCCATTCAGCCTGCAACATTTTTCAGTGGGTAGGTAGATAGTGTGACATTTTATATAATAAAATCAATCAGTAACTGGAGCTTTCGGCCACTTGGCCTTATTTTCCACATTGTGGGGACCTAGTGAGGGGACCTAAGAAGTGATGGCACAGTAATATGACCCAATTTAACTCATGTTAGATTGTCATGGTAGCCCGCGGAAGCGGCCGTCTTGTGACGTCATCTCCATAGTGACACGTGGTCTTAGTGCGCATGCGCAGCGCGTGTTGTTAGGGTGATAGTACTTCTGTCGGACATTTTTGTCTGATGGAGGCCGCCATCTTGGTTTCTAAGGTAGCACGTGGTTGCTATGAGCCTGAATGGCCTACACCAAGACGGGGGTATGTGCGGAGGGTTTGTTCGTTTGAATAGGAGTAAATCTGATTACCCAGAAAGACCCATCAATCCATCCAAACCACCCAAAACGACTATTTGATATGGATTCCTCACGAATCCTTCTTTTTTCAATAACAGGTACGTTCCTTTGTATAAGAGTAGTTGTACTTTGTAGAATTACCACAAACAAGCCGACAATCCCTCCAAATCACCAAAATGCGCCCAAAACAACCGTAACGGACTTGTACTCCCCATCTAGGGTTTTTAGTAGTAGCACGTAGTGCTATAGGATCGAGAGTATGTTCTATTACACTAAAGTACTGGTCCAGATTTTCCAAAAACCCTACTTTTGTGCCTATTACAGATACTACTCTAACACTAGCAGTATGTCTAGCCTAAACTAGCTCTAGTTCGTTCCCTCGTCCAAGTCTTATAATCACCAGTGCTTGGTTTCCCATAACATGTATGCAGAGTTATCTTCAGTGTGTATAACGAAAGCCTATATGATTCTTATAGCCACGAATCCATCGAAGAGTTACTGAAAAGTCATTGCTCAAGCGACTCGAATCCCATCGAGCAAATGAGCTATAGAACAATTCCTCGTTCGAGTGACTCGAACATACTTTCTTCGACTCATTTAGGTATTTGAGGAAAGCCAGTATACAAAATGCCCGACAGAACAGTGTATCACCCTAACAACACGAGTTGCGCATGCGCACTAAGACCACGTATCACTATGAAATGACGCCACAAGATCACCGCTCACGCGGGCTAGCACATCAACCAAACTTGACGTAACTGGGTCACGTGACTAACTTGGCATAACTGGGTCACGTGAATATGACCGCCTTCCTAGGCTTCCTATTAAGCCCCCCCCCCCCCCCCCCCCCCCATGTGGCACGATCTCTACATCTAGTACTGATGATGTTACATAAATGCACAGTACATCATGAAGGTAGACTTTCAGAAATACAGTTAACATTAGCGTCCTGCGCGATGAAGTTTATATTTTTTATAATTGTTGGTAAAGACGAAGTGAACGAACACCCAAGATATCAATCACTTCCATTACACGTGGAACGACAGCAAAATCTTCAGTCTACAGTGTCCACGTCAAGTCATTTAATTCCCGATGACTCAATAGCTGTCATCGCGAGGCCGCCTAATCTGTCGCGGCACACAGTGGATCTGGCATCGGTTTTTATAAGAATGAGGAACCTCTATTATTAAATATAGATATTCTCAACAGGTATCAGGGAACTAAAAATTTGAATTAGAGTTACCCACCTTGAATTAGAGTTACCCGCCTTGAAAGGTTGCACTCGGAAATGATGCAATTGTTACGGAATTTAGTAAAAAGTCTATCGATCTGCGATCGTAAATTCTGACTCCAAGCGTTGTGATTACTGCGAGAACTACGGAGCCCCACCAACCGCGAAGTCCCATCAGCCCGTGGCGTTTTGTGATTCCTTACCAGACGATACCAGGCACAGGCTCCAGATTCTGGGTTCAGGTTGATTACCTCACGAGCTAGTCGTGTTCAGCACAACGAAGACCAGTTAACCAGTTATCTACGATTTTTATTAACAAATAAAACTCAACTGCCAATCGTTTTCTCTGGTATAAAGTAAAATTCACAATGTTCAGTCAAAGTTCCTACCTTATAGCAACAGTGGCGGCATCCATCTTACTTCTTGTATGTAGGTACTTGCTCGTCGGGAGCCCAGAGACAACTTCCCAAACATCCAGGAATCAGTGCTTATATCCACTAGATTTTTGATGCCAAACCTGATCACGCGACTACCAGTCAACGGAATAGTTAGGGAAAGTTCCCGTGACGTGGCAGTCACCATTGTTAGACGCTTGTACTGCCATGCAGACTGTCGGCAATCTGCATGCAATCTGTCGAGTGGTTGTTCCACAAACACATTCCAGCGGGGTTCTGTTGACCGGGGGAATTGTGTGATAGAATTTACAGTTCTGCAACTTTAGCATTATGTGATGCCCGCTTGTTGTGGGAGTGTGATTTATGGGTTGATTACAGCTATATATGTATGGCAGTTCAAATAGTACCAATTCGGAGATTTCCGCCCGTGTTATTTATCAACTAAAACTACCGGCGTTATCTCTGATCAGCTTTTCCACTGAGTGTAGGTCAGTCGGTCGAGTGTTAGTCGGAGTATTTCTTATTAGTTTATCCAATTCTACGAATATCGGCTCTGAGGAAAATTAACAGCAATAATATGAGTCCCATTCAAACTAATAGAAAACTGTCCTGTTATTTCTATAATTTCCATGGAAGAACTATAGCTCTTCTTTCGAGCTTGCTTAACTTATGTGGGCCAACTTCGCAACACAATCGCTAAAAATAAACAGCTTTGGAAAATATATTGTTTCAATAAAGGTTTGAAACATTCTATTGACATCTTGCACTATTATTGAATATGCCTGATAAAAAGAGGATGATTTGATGACTCTTAGACCTAAAAAATACAATTTACTTTTTGTGTGTTTTTGTAGGGAATTGCCTGAAAAATGCACGTGACCTGTACTTCCTTTCGTGTCAGTTTTTCTCTCTTATTTGATGCATGACCCCTGTTCTCGGGTGAGAAAAAAATTGTCTGAAGGTCTATACTTGACAAAGATATTTGAATGGCAAAATTGAAGTGGTGCGATCATATTTTTTCGCCTGAACGTTACTATTGTCGCATGTGGGAAAATATTTTGTTCCGTGATACCTGTAACTTTGTTTCACTCTCGAATTCAAATTCCAAACTTGGGCATATTGGTCTGTGTCACGCAGCGCGTTGCGTGTGGCTTGTAAGTGAAGCTAAGCGCACATGTTTGCAGTTGCGGCAATAGATCTGGGGTCCGATGTGTTATTTTTACCGGAAGCGTTTGTCAGAGAGAAAACTGATTTAGGAACTCACTGACATCGGCACATGTGTGCGGTTGCGTACGAAACTGAATTTGCTGCCGCGAATCCAATCGGTATCGGACAGAAAATGTCGGTGTTCGGCGTCCGAACGATGAGGCTCGTAGGCCCATATAAAAGCAGTCCGCCTTCTTTTTTTAGCATACTTCCTTTTCTTCTCTCAATTGTTTTACCGTTTCACCTATTTTTTTTTGGGGGGGGGGGGGGGGGGCGCCTCTGGCCGCCCCCTGAACCCACTCAAACAGACCACTCCCATTAGGTGGAGCAAACTATTCTCCGCCTCGCGAGTTCCAACTTTCGGTTTCTGTATTTTCCAGTTATGACGACTTATCCACTGTGAGTTGATGGTATACTAGTAAAATAGATTACAATATTTGCCTCCTCATCTGCTCGTTTCAGGCATAGTGGATGAAATTTGGCGCAGATTGAACAAATTTGAGAAAGACTGGTGCTCAATTTGAAATAACTTTTAAAACTCAACTTAGACTAGAGAAGGAGGTTGGGCTGAAAATAAACAAGAGGCCCCACGGGGCCTGAAGCGCTCATCTTGTACAGAACACAATTTAAACAGAGTCCAAGAATGAGTCTACATTAAGCAAGCCATCTCCATAGGCTACACTGTCAATCCTTGAGTCCCTCAGGAGTGACAAAAATAATCTGGGCATCATGCCTTTTCTTCAGTTGATCATAAGTAAAATGTAGAGCTCTCCTATGAAGCCCCTTGATACAACCTATGTGGATTAATCTTAGTACCTCTAGAGGGTACTGAATACAAAATTTTTAATTCTTCAGTAAAAGGCCAACTCCGGCTCCCATAGAGAGCCCAAATATTAACCCAGGCTCTTGATTTGAACACAGTTAAATCTGACTTCCCTAGAGATGATGTGTACCGAATATGAAAGCATTCTGACTGTTGGATCTGAGGAAGAGAAATTGTAAAGAAATTTCTTCGAATTGCACTAAGTTCAAATTTGGGCTACCATAGCGAGCCCAAATATTAACCTATGGATCTGATTTGAACAAACTTGAATCTGACCCCCCCCCCCCCCCCCCCAGAGATGTTGTATACCAAATGTGAAAGCACTCTGACAAGTGAATCTGAAGAAGAAGATTTTTGAAGAAATTCCCTCATATTGTACTAAGTTAAATTTCATGTTCCCATATGGAGCCCAAATATTAACTTAGGCATTCGAATTGAACCACCTGGAATCTGACACCCCTAGAGATGTTGTATACCAAATATAAAAACATTCCGACTGGTGGATCTGAAGAAGAAGATTTTTAAAGAAATTTCCTCATATTGCACTAAGTAAAAATTTGGGCTACCATAGTGATCCCAAATATATACCTAGGGATCTGATTTGAACAAACTTGAATCTGACCCCCATAGAGATGTTGCATACCAAATATCAAAGCATTCTGACTGATGGATCTGAAGAAGAAGATTTTTTTAAATTACCCTCCATATTGAACAAAGATAAAATTTGGGCTTCCGTAGGAAGCCCAAATATTAACCTAGGGACTTGGTTTGAACAATCTAGAATCTGACCCTCATAACAATGATGTATACCAAATATTAAAAGATTCTGACTGGTGGTTCTGAAGAGGAAGATTTTTAAAGAATATTCCCCATATTACCCTATGTTAAAACTTTGGGCTCCTGTAGAGAGCCCAAATATGAACCAATGAGCTTTATTTCAACAAACTTTTATCTGACCCCCCTATGAATGTTGTATACCAAATATCAAAAGATTCTGATGATTGGTTCTGGAGAAAAGATTTTTTTAAATTTTTGCAAATATGCTGACTCAGCATTTTTTCGATGCCCATTACAGAACACCCTAACATAACCGATGGCAATTTTTTTTTACCATTCAATTCTACTGGTCATAAGGATACTTCATACCAAATAAAAGCTCTCTGTTCCGTGGGGTTTGGGAAATATGGGCGTTTGAAAATATTTCTATTTTTAGCTCCCAGGGTTCCCATGGGGATGCGGGAATTTTTTTTTGGCATGGGTCAAGTACTTATGACCCAATACTACCACAAACCAAATTTGGTTCATACCGGACCATCGGTTCAGAAAATAGAAATTTTGGGCGGGGCCAAAAATCTTACCCCTCCAATTACAAAGCCAAATATTATTTCACGAACTTCGTTTGAACAAATTTGATTCTACACCTCATATGGAAGCTCCATAGCAAATATCAAGTCATTGTACACAGTGGTTCTTGAGAAGAAGATTTTAAAAATATTTTGGAGCATTTTCCCCCACTCCCTCCCTATGGGGCTGCGCATGCTGAGTTGAACAAAAATGAAATGCCCCTTTGGGACCATCACTCACACAAACTTTCACTTGAATTGGCGCAGTGGCTTTGGAGGAGAAGACCAAAACATGGTGTTGACGGACGATGGACGACGGACGGGAAGCGATGAGATTAGCTCAGCTTGACTTTGTCAAGATGAGCTAAAAATATAGATACTAGGCTGAAAAAAAAACAGTTGTTTTAGACAACCCCTACCTCCGATCCAAACTTTGCCCCTCCTGAATTTCCTTTCCACCTCCTGCACAGGATGTAATTTTGTCTGTTTGCGTTGCATTCCAAGAGGTGTTTCACGATTTCTACCATAGTATGTGAAGGTTCCAGCTGTTAGTCAAATAGTGATTCGAAATTCGAAATTTCTAGACGTTGATTTTATTTTTTTTGGGGGGGGGGGGGGGGAGCCCCACTCCCGCGACAACGAACGCGCACGTCATCGAGAAACGTGATGTTTTTACGACATACATGTAACAATGATTATAGCTGAATTCCCTGTGACCAAGAGGGGTGGCAACCGCCCCCCCCCCCCCCCCGCCCTCGTCTCATGCGCGCATGGTTCTTGGAACAAATTCAAATGACCTCCCGTTAATTAATGATATGTGTTAGTTCTGGTGTAGCCGTTTAACTTTCTCCCTACATTTCACCCCCACCCGATAGGATAAAATCTCGTGTGTTTCCCCTCTCTAAATATAAAAAAAAAACATTTGCTTTTAAAAAGCTTATTTCTGGCTCCCAAGATTGGTGGAAGATGAAAAGAAACACGCAGGCCATGACGGAATATCTCACCCCCTGCCTCCGCTCTGTGACTTTGCATTCGATTTATATATTCTCTTTTTCTTCATATTTGAAGATTTTGTTTGTAAAGTTAAAACTTTGAGCTATAACTGAGACGTTGTAACTTTTCCTCTTAGTAATGTGGAAGAGAGATAATCCACGCACACTGAAAACTACTTACGGTAAGTTTTACAAGCCTAAAATTAACCTACCCTCGCGAAGTATGTTACAATTTTTTTTTTCTAACGATTATTTGAATGGTATTAAAGGCCGACGACCCAAAACATATGTAAAAAACGAACGCGAATTACTTTGGCGAAGTCCAAGTTCAATGTTATTGAACTGGTTCGGACGGGTGGGGGAGGGGAGGGGGTCGGAACATGACACGTCCTGAATAGCCATGTTAATCTTTTAAAATTTAGTTCAAGTTATATAATCTGCCCAGTCTTCAAAGAGTATGGGCTATAAATTCACTGGCAGAGAAAAATTGGAACGTGTGTCTATATGTCACTTGGAGAGGTGGAGTGCATTTTTTGTGAGCATCGTGTACACAGTCAGTGATGCCAGATCGAGGATCTGCCGCCAGCTATCTCAACCCCATACTGTCTTGAATCCGTTTCCTTGCAAGACACATACATGCGATAAACCAAAGATGGTTAGCCCATTTGCCCAAACTTGATTCCAATGCGATTCGCTTGACTTAATTATATTCTACGCATTTCAAGGGCAGGACAGTGCCGGAGTGGACTTCAGGTGGTGGAGGTGGGGGGGGGGGGAGGGGGTTGTTTTAGGTTTCATGTTGGTAAATTTGGCGAAATGGAAGTAAAAGCCGGTATTCTGACAGCAACATACTTTAGAGCTTGATTTTTCGATAAGTAATCGCGTTGGATGCAAAAAAAAACGTTACATCTGGGCGCGGTGGCTCAGTTGGTAGGGTGCAGGCTGCAAGCCGAGAGGTACTCTGTTCGAACCCCACCTGCGGCAACCGGGTTGTGTCCTTGGGCAAGACACTTCACCCCATTGCCCACGTTGGGGCATGGTGGCGTTGTGTACTAAGGCCTACTGCTCCTCGTGGATGGAGCACCTGTCTTCAACCAATGTTATAACCCTGCATGTGTTGAGTTAGTATGTTGTGGAGCTGAGAGTTGCTTTTCATTGTTCGATGGTTCTCTCCGGGTAATCCGGCTTCCTCCATCCGTAAAAATGTCGTCGTCATGATTAGCCATTGTGCATAAATATGTGGCTTTAAACACCAATAACTAACTAACTTAAAACGGGACATAATTTGGTTCTTCAATCAGAAATCTGTTGAAATCAGTGTTTTGGTCTTCAATCAGAAACCTGTTGAAATCGGTGTTTTATCGCCGAATGGGGTGGGGATAAATCCCATATATTGAAAAATATGGGGTTTATCCCCACCCCAATCGGCGATAAACTTCGACTCTACTAAAGAATTTTCATCGAAAAGGAATTTTCGGCAGAAAAACATTATTAAATCACAAGTCTGCTTTCGTGCACAATATTTCTAAAGCTGTAACAAAATTTATCAAGGTGAACTTCAAAATTTTATTTAGAAAGCCTCAACAGTTATTTTCCGACGTATTTTATTTATTTTACAGAAACGGTCATCACTTTGTAATCGTAAGTTTCACTTCGGCCCGAATTTCGCAACAAACGTACCGATGTTGTGGAACGGTTCAGATTTGTGTTTTGATCTGTATCCAAATCCATCAAAACACAACTCCTTGCAACAACCTCGAAACCCTCAGGTAAAAATAGATTATGCTATCCGTTACGTCATTGGTAAACAAACATGTCGGCTGCTGGCGTAAAATGACAACAACGGTGAGCTTTTGAGTGAAATCAAGGGAAAATGAAGACCCACCGATAAGGTAGTAATGCGAAAATTGTCTCCTTCATCTATTCTTCAATTTGAGTGGTTGATTGTAATTGAATAACAAACAGAACAGGAGATACGCGATATAGTCTTAAGCCAAGTATGTTTCGGAAAATACTATAGTAAATCTTCCCGACTAGACTTTTATATTAATGGAAAGCATAGCGTCTATATTATATTACGATACGCACTCTGTTGATATAATGAACAGAAAAATGCTACAGAACATCAAAAGATGGTGAAAGCGCCATTTATTTATTTTATATTGGGCTAAACAGAGATTAATAGCCAAACGTTTAAACTGATTGGGAAAACAATTGTAAAAAGTCACTGTCTCTATATTTTATATTACTCTACAGGAAAATGCCTGAAAATTGTGACAACTTCGCTTCGAAATTTAAAGTTTTATATGAAATCCCCATACCTTTAGTGTTAAATTTACTGACAACTTTAGAAAATTAAGGGGAGCTAACTTTCCTGTTAATCTCAACCAGTGACGAAAATTGTTACCCATGCTTTTCTCTGTTCTAAATGGTTAATTTCAGAGTTCTATGAATATTTGCATTATTAGATATCTTACCAGTTCGACCATCTGTACATAGCCAAAATTTGGTGTATATCCCAACAGGTGCTTTGCAAGGGCTTTTCTGTTATCTCTCCATTCTTCACCATTGCTACAAAAGTAGAAAATACTTGCATGAATTCACAAAGGACATTGAATTCACTAATTTCGAATGTAATCCTAAGCGTTAGGTGCCTCGTGCTGGCGTATAATGTCTATAACCAAACCTCATTCTGAAGTATATATATTTTAAAGGATCTGTACATTTACCGTTAGGGCATTGTTGCCCAAAGTCACTTCCACCTTCAGACATTTCCTCTATTCTTAATTGGAAGTTGAAATTTACTACCAGATTGCTGATCCACATTTTTAATATATATTTAAAAATGACCAAATTAAAAATGAAGTATAGTTTTATTTAATATCCCGATAATTTTACTCTGAAAAATTCAAAGTGCATCTCGGCCATTAACAGAAAGGCAACTGTGAGTAGGACACCATCCGATTTAAATAAAATTGGGTAATTCTGGACGATAAATGTATGGAGTATTGTTTTTCTTGTGAAATAGGATCCAGTAACCAACGCTCGGGAATGAAGTCCTCTAAGGAGAGCTGCATTGGTATAAAACATGCGGAAACCTTGACTTTAAACTTCATGATATAACCATAGATGGTGAAAGTGATCGCTGATAAACAAATAAATAAATGGCTTGACTTCTTGTGCATTATATCCTTCTTCTTGCCCTGTTATTTTCGGTTTTAACTCCAGAACACTGATGTCGAAATATTAAAATTTTAAGCTACAAATATTTTCCATTATGCAATAAGGAATTTAACCAATTTAACCTTATTTGACAAAGTTCCATGAACTCTGTCAAATAAGGTTAAATTGGTTAAATTACTTGCATCATGGAAAAAACTTGCAGCATAACATTTGGAATTTTGACATCAGTGTGCAGAGGGTTAATGGAATGCAGCTTTAACACCCCAAATAAGTGTCCATCCTTGAGTTAATTCTTTCAAGTTTTCCGGTATGAGATATATTAATACTTACCTTACCAATAGTCCTAAAGGATATTTCCTCTCATTTCTATATTTGATAAGATGTTTGAATTCGAGATGCACAGGATACTGTCCCTCGACTTTCCTGATGTCTTCGATTAAACGTGGATCAAATACTTGTAAAATATTCATCCTGAATACCTTAAACTGGTACATGCTTCCATACAACTTCTTCCGAGCTGTGAGTGTTTTGTGGGGATTTGCCGCAAAGACATCAAATGCCTCTTTCACATTTCCAACCAGTGGTATTTTAGCCGGCCCGGGTATATCAGAGTAAAACATTCCCCTGAAGTATTTGGCAATTTGGGCAAAAACATCACAAACGAATTGCATGATAGTAGACATGATAACGAGGCCGCGCTGTTTAGGAGCCTGTGAAGCTTCATTCACTCCAGGATACGTTTAAGTACTCCTGTATAATGCGGGTACAGTGTACAGTTTCCCTTAAAAGGTTTTCGAAAAATTATAATATTGCAGAAATCTTTTTTATCTCGTTAATGCACATTTGATCACAGCATATACTTTTTATATAAACAAATATCTCATTATAAGTGGTAATATGTTCAGTTCAAATGCAGTGGGTATCTTTGTATATGGAATTATACATTTCTGTACACTGAAATCAAAATTTACGTGAGTCATTACCATGTTTGGTTTTAATTGCATTGTAAAGTTAAGCCTGGTATTTTGCTTGATAAAACGTTTTGAACACTTTTGATGAAAATAATAGTTTTGATCTCTTACATTATACTACTACAGAATACTCTTACAAAAACAGTTTTTTTGATATGATAAATATTTTCGTATTAGCTTCAAAAACGTCTCCTTCCAATGAGAGATCATAATTATGTTTTGCTAAATAAATATAAAAAATAATAAAACTGGAATGGCTATTTTTATGACCAGCCGGATCTTACAGTTGGGTTGTGTAAAGCGTCAACTCTTGCCGGACGTATAAGTGAAAACCAGCCTTCGTAATGGACCAAATGCTCGAGTGACTCGCTGTATCATCTTAGAAACTGGCAGAGGATGATTTAGCCATCGTCTTGTTCCGAAGGATCATGATCGCAGGATCGTCTAACTGATCCACCACTATACACAACATTTGCCAATGCGCAAATACTTGGGCGACTCTCATTAACCTGAGGAAACAGAAATCACTGCGCCATTATGTTGCGCGACTCTCTGGTTAAACTGAGAAATCAGAAGATCATTCAGCCACAATGTTGTTCTGGAGGTTCATGATCGTAGGATAGTCTAAATAATCCATCGTTATACACAAAAATTCCCATAGGTAATTACTCCAATGAGTGAATGCTTGGGCGACTTTCAATCACCTGGGAAAACATTTCATTTCGTCACTGTGTTGTTCGGGAGGTTCACAAAAAAATTGCCCTGGGTATTTGCCCCTTTGAATAACTGCTGGGGTAAGTCTTTGGCATCATCTGGTAAATAGAAGGATCATTTTGCTGATCGTGTTGCTCTGTGTGATAATGATCGAAAGATAACAAATGGAGGATTATTGCCAGGGGCGTCGCTAAGAAGACCGATTGGAGGTGGGAGTGTGAATTTTGTTTTCCCCAACTGATAAAATATTATAACTACACCATGAAGGTATGCCTTGGTCGAAGGCGTGCCTTGGTGATATAGTTGGAATATTTGTCAGTCGGGATTTCAGTTAAAAAGAAACTCAAGAATTTTTGGATGTTTGTAAGTGGATAAATAAAATACACATGTAGTGGTTGTGGCGCAAATTCTTATTTAATTAGCGATTTGAACCCGAGAGTCCGCTTTTCCGGTCATAATTTCCTTAAGTAGGGTGGTTGCTAAGTTAATATGTGGAGTAGTCCAATCAATGTTTTCAACGTGCAGCCTCAAAGCTGCACGTTGAAAATATTAATTCTTCTACTTCCACATAATGACTATGGACTCTTCTAGTTGCTGCCATTGAAGTGACATGGAGGATGCCACCAGGGATCAAAGGGTTAACCCGTACCGTGGTCCAGATTGGTCAAACTGGGCAATCAACGGCCTGAATCCGTCCATTTGTAGGATCGACTATTTGTGTACCATTGGTGCTAGTAGCAAATCAAGTCACTGGTAAGAAAGTACATGATTACTAGAAAGAGCGAATAGATTTTGAAGTCTCCACTTCAGACAAAAATGTTACGAATGGAAAAAATATTAGCGGTGTCCACCGCCTCCCGCCCTCTACGCTACTCCACTGATTCCTGACCATTGATTGATTGATTGATTATTTTATTTTAAGGTATAGACAACAAGTAACATACAGAGTGATACAAAACAGTTGCAACACAAAGAAGCATTTGTAAAATATGAGAATATAAGTAATATCTACCATTGCTTCAGGAGCATACAGTTCCTTCCATCACATTAATCTAAATGGCCGTTGACAGCTAAGAAATCCTCGAGCTTCATCATCCATTTCTGGACTAGTCGAAAGAGTGAATCATGTGAGCAATAACCCCACTTGGAATTCCTTATTTGATTCTTGGATTCATCTGGGAATTCCATTGCCCTGTGTCACCGATGACCTGTGGACAGAACGTGGTAGTAAAGTTCTAGAGTTTTTTTGCTAGAGTTAGGAAAGGGGAAGCCTATATCGACATTTAAGCAATGAAGCATTGACGCAGCAGTCAATGGCCCCAGTTCCCATTTGTGCCGATTTGCCAACAACGCAGTCGATAACAGAGTATCAGTGAATGAATCTGTGCAAAATGAGCTGCGGAAACATGATAATGGATTGAAGCAGCTGGGCTATGATGATTCCTCCACCCACATGAAAAGACGACTTCCTGACGAAGGTACCACATTTTTTCGTCGTCATCACACCAGGCTTGGGCTGAGTACTTAGAAAGGAAAGATTTACATTTTCATTTGAATCTTAAAAAAGAAAGGATCACGGTTCGGTTGGGAGTTGCTTCCGAAATATATAAGAGCTTATGAGCCCTTTAGGACCAGCTAGTCGAGTTCGATCCTATGGGGGTCATAAGCTTCGATCTGGATGTAAACATTGAATGGAATACTATAATGAGTGAACTCTTTACTTAACGTAACGGCCATAATCCACCAGGGCTGTTCACAAAAGTCGCCACTCAAATATTATTTTTTAGTTTTGTCTCAAAAACATAGCTTATGACATATCATTGGAACTAGCTCGTTGAGTTAGTTCCAGTGAGTAGTTATAAGCTATGTTTCTGAGGTACAAAATCGTCTGCTATTCGTCATGGGTAAAGGATTAAGACAAAATATTACTGATCTCACACAGGAGTTCGTGTCAGGTAAACAGTTAAAGAGATTTTCTGACAATGTATTTTAATGAACAAATCAGAGGAATAAGATATGCTAACATGAGCAGAATGTTAATGCGGGAAATGTGGGCCGCATAAAATAATTTTATGACCATGAATAAAATATTATAAGTCGGAATAATACCTTTTTTGACATCATACTGCTCATTAAAAAGTTATTTGACACCCGTCTAGAGACACTTTTAGAATGCATACAGGGTTGACCTTCTTCTTCCTTTTGGTCTTGAATCAACATTTCTGACTGCATGCGATAAAGTTGGAGTCTTCCTTTTCTTGCCATTCTTCTACTTTCTAATTTTATGTATGTTTATGACTCCATAAAAGCACAATGTAAGATGGATTAATGGGGAAGAAAGATGCAAAATGTGGTTTCTCGTCATCTTGTTCCCGGTTAACTTTATGTAACTGAGGAGTATGATGGTCAATTGAAGTATGCTATGTGTATCCAACCTAACAAGGTTCATCAGATCCTAACACTTGTGTTTTAAACATTTTTCCAAGTACGACTATCTGCCGGAACTCACAGCTGTTCTCTTAAAAAAAACTTTAAATTGTTTCCCATCAAAGACATAGCTAATGTTCCCTCATTGGAACGAGCTCGGCAAGCTCGTTCCCATGATTGAGTCATAAGTTATGCTTTGGGGACATGAACGGAAAGATAATATGACTTGATGGAATTCTTTTTAGTAAGTTCAAGGGCAGTTATGGAGGTTACATTCAGTAAACAGTTGATTGGAATGTTGGTACTGTCAGTAAAATGGTTACTGGGGGCATTCCGGCATTACAATCGATAGTGCTGAAGTGCGGAGTGTTTAATAAGTTCTCTCGTGACTGCTTGCCAACAAAGTTAACTTTGTTTTATCAAGATAATCTTTGGGAAGGATGTGGTTCTGAGATAGCGCGACTTTAGAGACGTCGTTCAAATTAGCTTGGGAACTGAAACAGTTCAAATCAAGAAGGCAATAGCTTGAAGATGTACTTTAGTCTCAGAAATGTGTGTACAACTGGATAGCTGGAACGTCAGCGAAAACGTCTTATCCCCCCCTCATCCCCCCCCTCTCCACCCCCCCCCCCCCCCCCCTTCACACACACACATCAGATGGCGTCAAGCCGATGATCGTGATAACTCTTCCCAGTCGATCCCAGCATTAGAGAAATTTAGAGTTCGTTGAAAAAAGTATTCTGTGCAGAATCAAAACGATTGTTTTCTTTTCTCTTCAAAATTTGTTTCACATGCAGTATACTATCGTCTAACCCAACTACTTATAAAACAAGTCTTGTCTCTCTACTCCATCTATGGGGAATTTGTGTTGTTCTTTTAGCTCCCGTTTGTTTTAGGCCATCGGGTATCAAATTTATCAAATGTTTTAATAAATAAATAAATAAATAAATAAATAAATAAATAAGTAGAAACTTACAGTCGAGTTTACTGAATGTAATGTAAAACAGCAAGTACTAAGACATTAATGGTCCGGATAATAATGAGCAGGTATCACTGATCTCTTTTCAACAGGATTTCAGAAATCGTCACCGAAAAGGTCACAACTCAATCTGTCCCCCCCCCCCCCCCCCCTTGGCGTCAAGTCAATCAACGCGGTAAGCCCTGGCGTTTCATGGCGTAATAGCTGTTATGCTGTGACTGTAGCCACAGCTTACCAGCTTTCACATCATGAAATGTCATAGTGTTTACCTGGCACGAACACTAGTAACTCGATATCAACTTTCTAATCCCAGTACTTATTTTCTGTCCATAATGACTAAAATAAGCTGCAAATATCCAATTTGTATTGCCGCGAAAATTGCGCACATCATCCACTATATTACTTTTTCACAAATTTCAAAATAAGTACGTTGAAAAGCGATCAACGATTGCGAGTTGTAGGAAAATTAAAAACCTTCGTGATTTTTTTTATTTGTTAAGCATTGTTTTTTTATAGCAATATTCGACCTCCATCCCCAAAATGGCGTTGGATGGGACACTTTACTATATCTGGCCAATGATCGTTCCTGCAATCCATTTGCATGTGGATAAGTTGCAGGTATAGAGATATAAAATCTTTGAAGTTGTTTCTAGTTGAATGTCATCTCCCTGAACAATCCAAGGACCCATGAATGGAAACACATGTTTGGCTTTACATTTTCAGGAGTATGTGATGGTCAGTAAAATAATTCCAATTTTCCCGACCTGTAGAAGTTATTAAGTATCGATTCGAAAGAGCCTCGCCCATTCGTGCGCGTAGCCAGGTAGGTACCTATATTAGGTGGGAGGACACATGGATCTTTTGAGGGTTCAAGTAATTTTATGCCGTAGGCATTTCACGATGATCGAAGTCTTGAGTTTAGGAAAGGTGTGAAGGTGGTGTCCCTCTCGCGTCTGTGGAACCGGGAGAGTATATTTTTCAAAATCTTCTGTAGGGCAAACTCAGACCTCGGCCCTTCCCAGAGAAAATTTGAAAAGTTTGCCCAAATGGCTCAAAAGAACGTCAAACGTGGTATGTCATCTGTAATTTCATTAGCTGACACTCATGCAAATCGTAGAATTCAGGATTTTTAGGGAGTTCCAGTGGGGATTTTGGGGAGGGGCTCCCCGGCCTCCCCGTGGTTACACCACAGCGTTCATTGAATACCAACAAGACAGTCTTTCTTTATGAAAATGAGGTCGCCTCTCTGAGCATTTGCCTTATTACAGGTTGCTCTATCCCATTAAAAGGAAAATTCATGTAAACAAATTTTGATGACCAAAAAGAATTTATATTACAACCAGTTATTGCAAATCATGTGACCTCTGGTTGCCGCGAGTTCATTCCAGTGTAAAACCACATAATTTGTGTTAACAGTAAACAAATGTGCTTTTTCTTTGCGCTTAAAATTGTGGTATGATTTTTGAAAAACAATTTTTTGAATAAACGTAAACACGTGAATAAAATCAAGTTCAAAGACGGGTGTTAGATTTTTCAAATACCGGAGAATCATCGTTGAAACTCGGTTTCGAGTTCATATTTGGACAGGAGTCAAGATTTTATGAAACATTGAGATAACAGACGAAACATGATGATTTTTGTCAGTGAGAAATATCCACCAACTTGGGTATCAATACCAAACAACTTAAGAAACACGTGAAGCATGCATTGTATATCTGATTAAGTTATGAAAGTGCATGCTCTTGCTGAAGCTGCAGTTTGAATCGTTCTGAGACTCGTGCACTATTAAGTCTTGTCTAATATTGTCCAAGACAGTGCCTCGCTGTGTGTCGCTTGCAGTAAAAAAATCGTTTGTCACCAAAAATGCAGTATTTGGCATTAAAATTGTACTTTTGGTACGTCGCAAAAGACTTTGTGGTTTATTATTGTTTTTATAAATTCGTGCCTGTTGAGTAATCTATATGCAGCAGCTATAATCCCGACTCTTTGATATGGGTCTATTGAATGAACAGTTCATCCATTTAATCCGATTCTTATCAAAACATTTCTCTGCTACTTAATCTTTTTTATCTGGCTTAATCTTTTTATAATCATTCAGAAATATAATAAATTATTTGCTACTAGTTTATTTGGCGTGAATAAACAATGAGTAAATAAAAAGCATGAAATAACATTTTTATTTTTTATATTTTTATCATTTGGCGTTTTCTGCAACTAAAATACTTAAAGGAGCCAGGAGTAAATTAAAATATAGTTCTTTGAGTGCAACAGGGCGCCATCTGCAATGCTTTAGGATTGCAGATGGCGCCTTGTTGCACTCAAAGGACGATACGTGGTTAATTTCTTCTTATTTATAATCAGATTCCATTTCGGACTAAAATTTGTCTTAGAACAAATAAGGATGAAGTACTCGATACCATCACGACATATCTTTTTTGCCATTATATTTGTAACAAGAGTCGTGTATGCTGGTTTGTTATCTCGGAATTATTGGCAAGCACTGCTTTGGAAAATGAAAATGGTTCTCTCTAAAATATATTCCGTCCCTTATCATTCAGTGTTGGTTTCAATATATACTACGTTATAATTTGACAGGACTAAAATACTTTTAATATCTGTTATCACGATAGGAATAAGATATTATATCTCCAAACATTACGCGATTTACGCAAAACGCTTATATCCGTACCACTGCGCGTTTTCAGCGTTTGGGATGTTTCAACTGAATTTTTTTTATACGCAATTAACGGTCGCAACGGATTAAGGAAAAAAAATCCTACTGTTTTTGAGCATGTACCAGAATTATCTCATTCGAGAAAGAAAGGAAATCTAAGGTTTCACTCGTTGTATGAAAATTGTAATAAATGATATTGTAGTTCAGTTTGCAATATACCCCAGTGATGTCAAAATCTCGATTTGTTCCTAAGCGCAGCTGACATTAGAGGCATGATACCATGTCACAATTGCAAACAGACAAGGCAAATCGTTATCTATTACCTTTATCGAACTCATAACTCATAACACTTGGTAGTACAGGCCTTTACAAACTAGGCGCAGTTTGTAATACCATAATAAATGATTCTCTTCTCGGGTTGCAAAGTTATCACATTGTAATATCCCTAATTCATGCGTTTCAGTGTAGTTGCTCTACATGTTCTTTACACTCAAAACAGAAATTTTATATGAAATCGTGAAGAATTTGAGATTCATTTTATCATATAAACGGTAAAAAACGTCAACCAAATTTTATTATTTTTTCATTTTTTACCTCGAAAACGTAGACCAGGACCACCCCATTGAGGAAATATAAGTTATATTTTCAAGTTAAAAGATGAAAAAATGTTAGTTATCTGGGATATATTATTGCTGATGTCGTCTGCATGTCGTGTGAACAGCGTCAAAGTCACTTCCACTTTTGACGTCATATGTTTTATTAGACGTGTTACGGGTGATATTTTCGTAATGGAATATCAGATCGTGATAAAAAGGTTTTTAGACTCTAAACGGGGAGTGTGTGATGCTTTCGATGCGGGAAAAATTAATTAACAATTTTTCTTCTCGGTTTTGAATTTCGACAATGCGTGATGCCTCTGTTTTATACTTTACTATGGAACAAAGATATTTAAGACAGCTAATTCAACCGAGTTCAATGTCCAACAAGACATTTAGGCCCACTGTTGACAATATCTGTGATTGTTTTACAACAAGGCTCAATTCTCGGGTCTCACACTGTGCTCAAATTCCAAACTGAGGGTGAAAATCAGTAATTATTGCTTTAACCCGTACGCAACGTTCACATCGCACCTAGTTTGTAGAAGCCTTTGAAAAGGTTTATCGGCTACTCAGGTAAAGCATTTTCCCCGAAATAAATCTTTCTTTGATCTTCATGTATGTATGGGATAGTGAAAGTATAAAACGTCATTATTTATCGTAACCTATGTCCAATTAGTTCAGGTTCTGAACCAAACTGAGGGTGAAAATCGGTAATTATTGCTTCATCACGTCGTGCGCGACGTTCGCATCGCAGCTAGTTTATAGAATCCTTTGGGGAGGTTTACCGGGCAGATAAGGTAACATTTTCCCAAATTAGCTTTGTCTTTGATCTTCATGTAAGTATGGGATTGAACAAAGTAGAAAAATTAATTATTCAACGCAACTGGTGTCCAATTAGTTCAGGTTTTGTAGTATCAAGTGAGGTGGAATCTAAATAGTTATGATGTCTTTATAAAATGTCATATTATCTTAATATTTGATGAGTTCGAGTAAACATAATTGTAAGATTTAATTTTGGTATCAACTCAGAATCACGAAAATAAGATTTTTTATGCAAGAATTATCACCCGGTAAGTTTAACCACAAGAAGGCGGAACACCTTCCCTCTCTTTACTGTGTATCAGAACGATCTCACGATTTTGCAACTAATAAATCCACACTTTAAAAGCGGCCAGGAAGGGTCAAACAATGGTATCCCAGAGGTAGCCCCAGGTGTACACGGCTGTATTTTTTTAGGAAAAGCTAGCCTTAACCTCCGTTTTTCTATTTTCATTTAAAATAAAGACACATTCACAGACATTATACCACGATAGTTGTGTGTATTCAACATAAGCCGGTACAATGCAGGTATTAAAATATGTGTTGTTAGGGACATCACGTGCGGAATGTGGCTTACATGTAAGTGTCGTATACTCCCAACTGTTGGTGTGCGAGGGAATCTCGCCTACTTCCGATCGAATTGCCCTGTATATGGTAGAGTGCTGTGACGGGCTCTAGGATGTAGGGGTATTACAATACCGAGGGTCTGTCAGCCAAAAGATGACAAATACAGAAACGGAATGTCGTTCCAATGATTTATTATCTGGTACTTACAATCACAATAAGCTGTGTTGAGGTCCAGTTCCAATCCGTGCATTGCAGCTCCGTCACTTTGTATAAACAGTATCATCGTCGAATAGCGAGACTTCTTGACAACTCCTCTGAAACAACTATAACATCTTTCGAGATTGAGTTTATGCTTAAATATAGAACAGGTGACGTAGTCGCTGTGTGGAAACAGGAACATTGGTAACTAATTACGCGCACAGAAGGCATCCTAATCGCGCAAGGTAGGTCTGTCTGGCCAGAGGCTGGGCTGTTCAAAACAGTACACTACACAACCCACGCCTCCGACCAATGCGTCCAGCATTGCCCGAAGGGAACCTCCTAAAACAATTAACCTTGCGTTCAACTTTAACAACTGACTGTTTTGACGATCATATATAAAGTTCAACTGCTAAAAAAGTCAAAACATAGTGATAATATCCTCATTATTCACAAGTACTTCTCGAGAAGATATGGGCAGTCTCCCCCGATACTCTTCTTTTTCCACCTCTACGTCTTCCGTAAGTTACCTTGTGGATCTTCCTTTCTGAATCGACGTGTTCTTCGGTGTTGTCGACTCGTCGTAAAGTCAGCAGGCTGCACTGAGTACTTTAGTGATGAAATTCTATCCCTCTTCTTACACTGCTCTCTAGTGAACGGCCCTCACACAACGCCAACAGGGAAGTTGCTGCTGCAGCCGCATGTTCTTCGTTCACATTCTCTGTTAAGGATACCTGAGTGCCTGATCCCAAACCTGCTGAGCTTCCAGCTGAAACTGAACTCCTGGATCCCGAGCTCTGATGTATATCCTGTGCCGTATACTTCATGGTCTCCAATTCTGATTCTCCAACACGACTAACACTGCTCACAAGCGTGTGGATCCGATTGACGGTTAGATCGGGGTGGCGCTTTCAATTTGAAGTTTTCGAAGTGGCATACGAATACAGACTGCAAAGTACGTCTTCACGCCTTTCTTTCTCTATCTCTCTCATCGTACTACCAAGGTCTTTTCCCCTGCTCTTCTGCGGTCCTGGTTCCTTCCATCCCTTGTCCTGTACTCTCTCCTGACTCGCCTCCTCAGTCTCATCACCTATCCCTGTCCTGCTCAATACACTCCCGATCTCCTCCTTCTTGTCGTCAGCCCTTCCTCGAGTTCCGTCCTGGTATCTACTACGACTGCTATGCCTACTATCTCGTCGCCTGCCATTCCCTACAACACTTTTGCTTCTATCCTACACCCGCCTGTCATCTCTGTTGTCAACGCTATGCCTAATCGCTCCATCGGTGTATCTCACACTGCTACGACATCTTCTTCCGTGAAATGAAACGAAATGAAATTTATTCAACAATATACCATTTCACAAACAACATAAAAAATTAATGATAACAAAATAAACAGTCGAAAATTGTGGAAGTGAGCATAATTATAGAGGTGTAGTGGATTACTTTACGCATAATGTATGTGAGTAGGCACATTGTTTTGAGACATCATAGCCGATGGCTGTCTTCCTGACATCTTCAAATGACTTTCAATAACTCTTTCTTGGAGCTGACTTTTTTTCTGTAGGCAGGATGTCACAGTCCCTGTTTCAGCTTACATATATAATAATATTAATAATAATTAATTTTATATAGCGTGAAACCACCTGGGGTGTTCTAAAACGCTTAACAGATTGCGTTTGCGGAAATTATGAAATCAGTAATTTGAATAGATGAGTTTTAAGCTGTTTTTTAAAGGTGGGTAAACTTGTTTGTGACCGAAGATTCTGGGGCAATGCATTCCAGAGTCGTGGATCAGCAACTGAGAAAGCCCGCTCGCTCGCCAGCACTGATCTCGTGAAAGGTACAGTCAGTGACAAATTGTCAGAAGAACGAAGACAGCGTGTTGGTGTGTGGAGAGAGAGAGAGAGAAGGTCACTCAGGACACGGGTGCAAGACCATGAATGCATTTAAATACTAGTAGGAGGGTTTTAAAATGCACTCGACTTTGGACTGGAAGCCAATGTAGATTCTTCAAGATAGGAGTGATATGATCGAAGCGTTTAGCACCGCTGATAATTCGAGCAGCAATATTCTGAATTCTCTGTAGCTGCTGCAGCAATGTGAGTGGTAAAACAAGGAAAAGAGAATTGCAGTAATCCAAATGAGATGTTATGAAGGAGTGAACCAGTTGCTACAGAGCTCTACGGCTAAGGAAGGAACGGAGTTTACTCAGCTTCCTGAGTTGCCAATAGCAAGTTTTACTAATTTTTTTAATGTGGGACTCAAGGGTGAGATTAGCATAAAAAAACACCCCAATGTTCCTAGCATTGCTGGTGACTAGAGTGGTGGAATCACCAACATCGATTGACTGAATAGGAGAGGAAAAAGTTGTTCTTTTCCTTGAAATGACCAATACTTCGGTTTTTGAATCGTTCATTTTGAGCCGGTGACTGGACATCCATTGTCTGATTGAGTTGATGCATCTTTCCATTTCAGACACGGTGCCAACTGTTTCAGAAGCATCAGATGGGCTGAATGCTAAGTAGAGCTGTGTGTCATCAGCGTAAAGATGGTATGGCACACCAAGATCTCTCAGCATTCGTCCAAGTGATGCTGTATATAGGGTAAATAGTATGGGGCCAAGAACTGAACCTTGTGGTACACCACAATTCAATGCTTCACTTTCGGATCTGGTGTTTTCAATGTGAATTTGTTGGGAACGATGTTCTAGATAACTCTGAAACCATTTAAGAACAGTCCCATTTACCCCATTTTGATTCAGAATATCAATTAGAAAATCGTGATCTACTGTATCGAATGCAGCCGAAAGATCCAAAAGTACGAGAAGAACAGCTTTTCCACCAGACAAGGCACAGATGATGTCATTGTGTACTCGTAATAAGGCAGTTTCTGTGCTGTGATTGGATTTGTATGCCGATTGAAATGGTTCTACTAGATCGTTAACGGATAGATGCCTATTTAGTTGACTGTCAACGATCTTTTCAATGACTTTAGACACAAATGCCAGATTTGAGACAGGTCTGTAGTTCTTCAAGTTATTGAGGTCAAGTGATGGTTTTTTAATGAGTGGTGAGACTAAGCCTAGTTTCATATCATCAGGAACATGTCCTTCAGAAAGTGAAGCCTGAACAATGTTAGTGATGATAGGAACGAGTGATGTAGAAACAGACTTCAAGAGCGACGTGGGAATTGGATCAAGGATGTTTGATTTGTTTGGTGATGAGAAAATGCACTTTGGCACCTCAGCCTCTGATACTGGGGAAAATTTTGAAAAATGTGTTTTTATGATAAGATTTGTCGAGCGTGGTGGTTCAGCCTCACCAATCCCTTCCTGAATAAGCCTAATTTTGGAAATAAAATAGTCGCTGAATCTGGACACCAGACCAGCAACAGTTGAGTGTTCAGGAAGGATTACACGCTTCGTGTCACCAAGTAACTGGTTTGTGATGGTAAATAATGTTGTTTTACTGCCCGATGTGTCTGTAATCAAGCTGTTGTAGTAGTTGCGTTTAGCGTTTTTTATTGTTTCATTTGTAATGTTCCTTTGTTGTCACAGCATTTGATGGTGTATTTCGTGTTTAGTTTTATTATAAAGTCGTTCCAACCTGCGTCGCTTCTGTTTGGCTTCACGGATGTCATCGGTAAACCAAGGTGCTTGCTGTCTGGGCACAATTATCCTAGATTTTGAAGGGGCATGCTTGTTTAGAATGGCTGTAAGAGTGTTGTTGTACAGAAGAATCAATGAGTCAGATGACTCATCTTCACTTCTAGTCATTAAAGGTGAGGCCTGAATGTCACTTGTTAGTGAATTTAGGTCTACAGATTTTGTTTTTCGAAAAGTAATACACTTTTTCTGGATGCTTTGTTTAGTCAGCGGCAAGAGTGCAGACACTGTAAAATGGTCTGATAAAGCTGAATCATGCACAGTGATGTCTCTCAGTAGCGGTACATCATCTTGTCGAGTTATTAGTAGGTCAAGAATGTGACCGCTCCTATGAGTAGGTTCCTGCACAAGCTGAATGTATCCAAACGATTCAATTAAGGTTAAAAACCTCCGGGCAAAGCCGTCACTTGTTACATCTACATGTATGTTAAAATCTCCAGCAATGACCATGTTACCAGCATAGGATGCAAAGGCTGACAGATACTTGCTAAAATCAGCAAGGAACTGTGATGAGGTGAACTTGTTGGACTTTGAAGGAGGAGGTTTGTAGATGATAAACAGCCTAACAGAACCGTCTCCCTTTATCAAACAATCTAAAGATTCAAATGTGGTCATAGTACATGGTTCATTGCTAAGTTTGGTGTTAATGTTCTCCTTGAAGATTACAGCAGTTCCCCAACCACGACTATCTCTAGCTTTCTGCAAAATTCTATATCCCAGTGGGAAGTAAGTTTCCTATAGAATAGATGTCACGTTCATCACCTGTGAGCCATGTTTCAGTCAGAGCAAATATATCTAATGCATTATCAGAGATAATGTCATGAATATCAAGTTCCTTTCTATTGACGGATCTTACATTAAAAAGTCCAAACGAGGAGCCGAGCTCATCCGAAACTTCTTCATAACTGTAAGATAAACTTATTTTTATCACGTTATCCATGTTGATCCCAGACCGAGAAGAGCTTGTTCCCTCTAGGCAGGGGTTAGAATGCTGCTCAGTTTTACATGGGTTAATACTATTCTTTGCTGTGATGGGGCGTATGATAGGAATATGTCTATATTTACCACCCCTCACCCCACGTTTTGTAATCTCATCACGGTTAATTCCCAATTGTCTTATCCTTGTTAGAGTATTTGGTGGAAGTCCATAAGATGAGTGAGGGTTAAACTGGTGAAGTTGATCAGAAGAGTAACCAAAAAGCTTGTCATTAAGTATCCCACTTTCATGAGCAAATTCACATGTTTTATTGTTCCTGTAGGTGTGAAATTGAAACAGTAGTCTTTGTTGAACATTTTACCAATTGGAGAGAGTTGTTGTTCTGGGTGGTTGCACATGGCTGAACAGAGCAATGAACATTCCACTGAAAACTGTTCACACAGTACAGAATATATCCAATAGAGGAAAATAAAGACAGATTTCTTGCAAAAACTGTACCCCATATCACTGAAATTCCAGAATCTTCAAAAGCTCCAAATCAGTAGAAATATTTTGAAATAATTTTTAATAATGAAAAGTCCAAATGAACACTTATAAAACACAATAAATTGAAGAGCAGATTAACAATGCTGCCATTGTTGATGGCAGAATAAGTTAATGTGTGAAGGATCGTGATGGAGGAGATACTAGAATTCGATTAGGGTGATGCTCTCTTGTCAGGGCCACGTTTTCCAATCTTTGCACTCATGGTGCGACAGTGTAACGAATTATTCCCTTGGCCTCGTATAGTATAGTTCCAGGGCCTCCCCTCCCACCCCCCCCCCACCCCCCCAAAAAAGCGTTAAAAAGAAATGTGACTGTAACGCTCGCTGCGTGCAAAATCGGGAGAACTAACAATTAAATTTGAATAGGTTGCGAACTTTGAATTGCAGCATTGGATCAACCGGATCACTTACACCACTTCATCAGTGAAAAACGCCCCAACCCCTGCTACCTCTGCCTTTCGTTTACAAGGTTATTGCATAATGTCCTACAAATATATTACTTATATTTTTCTACAATCCTGGCAGAATCTGTTATTACAAATCGCAATAAGAGTATAGTTTTCTACCATATTTTTTATAATAGTGCATTTGAACAAGGATCTGGGAGTTAGTATTCTGACGCTGTTTGCTCATCCATTCCAAATTTTTGGAAAATTATGTTTGGGCAGATTTGCGGAAAATTTTGTTCTTGCCTTTTGCTGTCATATCTGTCGGGATTGTCATGTGTACGTGCTATGAGAGGTAAGAGTATTAAATATGTTAAAAGATTGCGTTAATCGTTTGTGTTGTCAATCATACATGAGTAATAAAACATTCAATTTGTAAATATCATTAAATTTCAATATTCCATTCTTCCTAAATAAAGGGTCTGTGTGACTATTGAATCTCATTAGGTTAATTACACGCAAAGCTCGCTTCTGTCGTAGAAATATTTTATTAGTAGCAGGTGAGTGACCCCCAATCTGGATGGCATATAATAAGTGACTATGAACGAGGGCGTAATATGGTGATTTTCGGACTTCTCTTGGAAGAATGTTTTTTTCTTTGTTGATGCAGTATATTGCACAAGACATTTTCGAGCAGACACTCGATACGTGAGTTTTAAATGTTAGGTTTTCATCGAGATGCACTCCTAGAAATTTTACCAATTTGTCAGATTTGGTATTTCCCAAGACCGACAGTTCTTTATTATTGAGAAAGAGTGTTAATTGGCTAATTTTGTGTGTGTTATTTTGTGGGTGCAGTAAAACGAAAATTTAGATTTTTTTACATTTATTTGTAGCTTGTTATAGCAACACCAGTCAAATACCTTGGCCAGCTCTGCATTTACCTTAGTTTGTAGCAAGTCCATAACATGGTTAGCTATGTACAGGGTTGTGTCACCTGCAAATGATAGTAAGTTTAATGATGTGCAGTGACTCCAGCACTGACTGTTTTACCTATATTTGTTAAATATGTGTTAAATTCGGATGCAAATTGACCAGGGTCTGATATCTCTTTTCCGTTGGAGATGAATGTCTTTGATAATGGTTGTGAGGTTGGGAGTTTATTAATTACCTTACGTAATATTTGCCAGGTCCTCTTCAAATCTTGTTGGGTCTTCCTCAAAATATCATTATAGTACATGGCTTTACTTTGTCACTTGACTTTATTGAAAATTACATTGAAGGCTTTATATTTCCTTATATTATATTCTGATGGATTTTTATCTTGTTTATGTAAAGGTTGCTTTTATGAAGAAATGATTGCAGAAGCCCAAATGCCGTCCACGGGTTGCGTTTGATAAATTTTTTTGTATTTGTTTTTTACTCTTTTCAATGGAAATGGCATGTAAAAAAATGTTCATTAAGTGTTCGTATGATGTGTTTGGGCAAAATGTTTGGAAGACTGTATCAAACTTACAGTTTTGTAGCAAGCTTTTTAATTTCAAGACATTTTGACTACTAAATGATCTTCTGAATAAGGGTTTGCTTTCTTTTTGTGTCTTTGGCTCATTTGTAGCTTCTTCTAAATAAAATACTGCAAAATGATCGGTCACGTCTGTTAAAATAATTCCAGCATGGTAGTTTGGGGGACCTTATTAGAATAAATATGCTCAATTAGAGTTGCAGAGTGTTCCGTAATCCTTGTAGGCCGCGTTATAACCAGCATATACCCTTCGCTGAGCATATCGTCAATGAAATTGTGTGTTTTGCTATGACTGTTTATGATAATTTGTTCTGTCCTCTCTTCTGTCCATTTTGCCTCTTTTTTCTCTCTTCTCTATCAAACCTGCTTCTTCTGTCCATTCTGTCTGCAAATATATTATACAACAGTTGTTTAGTCACTAGCTACAAAACAAAATCATAACTATTCAGGTAACACAGCTCATTCGAACTTTTCATTTGGAATTCGCGCATATTACTTAATACTGCTTGGACCTTAAAATCATAAGGGCTATCTACGTCACTGGGGAAATCTATGTGGCAAACATATTGGTCCAAATATGCCAGCCTCCTCACAGCACGACCCACCCTTGTCTCCTGGGCAAAACCAATTTCTGTCAGCAATCTTCCCCACTTTCGATACACTCTTGGTCTCCGTCATCCTGTGTCATAGTTGGTTGAACTCCACATCTATTTCGCCGAAACCTATCAACGTGCACCACTTGTTTCATTTCAGTAGAGCTATCGTAAACTTCAAATGTGATGTCTGTATTTTTTCTTGTTACCCGGAACGGTCCCCTCCAGTACTTCTGAAACTTGTTTGGGTTTCCTTTGATCTTCACAGAAATGTATAACCAGACAGATGCGTCCTCTAAATGGGTGCTCCCCAAGTGGTGGTCATAATAGTTCTTCTGCTGCTTCAGACTTTGCTGAAGGTGATTCCTAGTAAATGCATGAGACTCCTGCATCCTTCGCTTCATCTCTGTACTCCAATGATGATAAATGTCGAATTCGTGCTTACAAGGACTTCCAAACTGAAAATCTAATGGGATGTTAACTTCGCGCCCAAACATCAGTTTGGTGACATCCCCGTTGACTGATGGGTCATAGATCTATATGCGTACAGCACATACGGCAAGTGGTCATCCCAGTAAACTCTCTGCTTCTGCACATATCCTGCAAGCATCATGTTTATTGTCTTGTTGGCTCGCTCAACTTGTCCATTGGACTGTGGATGGTACGTGTTGTTCAGGTTTTATGCACTCCTAGTAAATTGCAAACCTCCTGGAAACGGTGACTTTCAAACTGATGCCTCTGATCGGAATGGAGTTGCCTTGGGACACCAAACCACAGAAAGAACTCTTCTACAAACAACTGTGCAACCGTGTCAGCTTCCATATATTCCATATGCTATGCCTTGGTGTACATGGTAAAGTAGTCTATCACTACTAGAATATAGAGGTTCTCCCTTTTGGTCTTAGGTTCAATAGGCCCCATGATATAGCAAGCTACTCTTTCCATTGGAGCGCCAGCCACAAATGAATCCAGTGCTGCTTTCTTTTTCTGCATCTTCAATGGGGCACAAACCAGGCAAGAACTGACATATTCTGCTACATCCTGCTTAATCCCCAGCCAGTAGTTAGCCTGCTTCAATCGCTCGGTCATCTTTATGATCCCTAAGTAGCCAATGGTGTGCGGGTCATGTGCCTTTTTAATCAAGTCCTTTCTAACATGCATAGGTATAACAGTTCTCATCCACAGAGACTGACCATCTTTATTCTCTTCAACCACAAGCACCCCATCCAGAATTTCAGTTGAGCCAACACAATGCCCTGTGATCTGTTCTTATTAGAAAGTTGCATCCATACAAGTAGGGCTTGAAGTGTTTAATAATATGAATCACTGCCAGTAGCTCCTTGTGGGTTGTACAATAGTTATGTTCTGCTTTCGCCAGGGATTGACTTCCATAGGCTCTAACCCTTTCCTTTCCTTTAAATACTTGCAAAAGCAATGCTCCAATCCCGAGCTTCTGTCAATCTCTCTTTTTTATCTCTTCAAATGCCACCTGACAATCATTGGTCCACTTGTACTCTCTACCTTTCTCTATTAGCTTATGCAGTGGTTTAGCGATTTTTACATAATTCGGAACGAAATGCCGGTAATAATCACAAAGACTGACAAAACTCCTCTATTCAGAAACATTGCATGGTACCAAGCAATCTTTGACCACCTTTACTTTGGACGGGTCCGTCCAAATACAGTCAGCAGAGACGATATGTCTAAGGTACTCCACCTCACGTTCGGAAAAATGTCATTTGCTTGGCTTCAACTTTAGTCCAGCATCCCTCAAACATCCAAAAATTTGCTCCAATCTGTTCAGGTGTTCTTCAATTGTCTTAGAAAATACAAGAACGTTGTCTAAATACACCAAGCAGGTCTCATATTTAAGTCTGGAGAGTACAGTCTCCATCAGTCCTTCAAAGGTTCCACAAGCATTGCAGAGACCAAAGCTCATCACCTTGAACTGGTATAAACCTTTCTGTGTCACAAACGCGATCTTCGGCTTGTTCTCAGGCTCCATTTCTACCTGCCAATATACGGACATCAGGTCAATAGTTGAAAACCATTTCATGCCTGACAAGAAGTTCAATGTGTTTGTTGTTAAGAATCGGATAGGCATCCTTCACAGTAACACTGTTCAAAGCTTGGTAGTCCACGCAGAATTTTAGTGATCCATCTTTCCTCCTGACCAACACAACCGAACTTCCCCATGGACTATTTGCTGGTTCCACAATGCCTCTCTCAAGCATGTCTTCAATTATCTTTTCCATCTCTTTCTTTTGATGGATAACTACTCTTCTAGGTCTCTGTTTCACTGGAGATGCATCTCCTGTTTTAATGGAATGTCTCACCCTATCCGTGCATCCCAAGTCGGCTAGTGACCTGGTGAACCCCTTCTCATTTTGTATGAGAAGCTTCTTGAATTCTTCTGTCTGAGTGCCTGACAACTTGTTCACTGTTCCATTCCACAATTCGACCAACTGCATTGGGAGGGTGTTACTGTACATCATTGGATGATAATCGCAAAATCATTGACAACTTCTGATTGTGGTGTTCTTATAAAGCACACACACTTCATTGGTCGGATTGATTCAACAATTACACTGGAACAGTATCATTATTTTCAAAAGGATGAACCAAGGCCTTCTCCATTAAAATCTGATGTTTCTCTGTCAAGCCTTGTACTGGTTCGATCATTCCTGGACACGTAGTAGGCTTTATCCCTGGATTGCCCCTCACTATTCCTGTTATGATGATTTCATGCTTTGGAGGTATACTCACTGTCTCTTCCAAAGCTATTCTGTAAACACCAACATGCCCATCGATGGTTGTTTTGTGTGGTTTGCCACCAAGGTTAATGTCTTCTTCCAGATATTAATGTCTCCAGAAAATCTAGTTCAAGGATACATACTGATCTTATATCTGCAAGAACAGCATCCTGTTTCATTTGTTCTCCTTCCACTTTAAGCTTAAAAGCCGCTTTTCCGTAACTGGCCAGTTTCTGACCATTGGCTGCTGTAGGCACTCTGTTAATTTTTGTCAATACAGTCTCCGACTTTCTGCAAGGCCATCATACACTTCCTTCAATATGATTGATAACATAGCCCCTGTATCTATTAGACAATATTTGGTCATTCCATTTATCTCTGCTTCTAGTTGCCACTGTTCACTGTCGTCGACTTTTCCGAAAATACCTGTTAGATGGTCTTCTCTGTCTTCTCATCTGGACTGTGTTTGCTTTTTCCCAAGGTGTTGCGCATTCTCGAGCCTTATGTCCTTGACCACCGCAGCGGTAGCATGCCAATCGGGGACTCCTTCTCAGCCTCAAATCGTCATCTGACCTTGATTTGCTCGACTTCAATAATTTCTCCTGCTTTGGCTCCTGCTTGGAATGGCCTTCCTTTATATCAATCATTTTATCGCTTCAGTTTTTCTCTCCCTGCAATCTTTCTATACTACTCAAAGTTTGCTAAGCACCAAGAACATCCAACTACCTGTTTTACGTTTTGGTTGAAATATTGTTATGAAAAGTGCATATACTTTTTATTTAATTATATCTTTAATTATTTAAGTACAGAAATTAAGATTTTATTTGTGTTTGACATTATTTTTTAGCTTTTGAATACGATAACCATGGAAAATTGATATTTTTGGTAAAAGAGGAAATTTTCAATATGCCAAAAAGTTGACGGAGCGAACTGGTATGGCTTCAATATCGAGTATGAGACCTATTACTGTTAATTACAACATGACAACGCCTTCTCATGCTCCCAATCAGGTTCCTGGTGGTCCATTGTGGGATGTTGTTCCATTCTTGGACCAGAATGGCGCCAGGCTCCGGGACACTTCTTGGCTGGACTGGAAGTGCTGAAATTGCAAGCTGCAACTCAATCCAGACATTTCGATTGGATTGAGGTCAGGGGATTTTGCTGGCCAGTCCATACGTTCAATCCCCTCCCTCTATCGGTACTCCCCGACAGCATGGGCAACATGAGGACGGGCATTTTCGTCCATCAGAATGAATCTATCACCCACTGCACCTGCATACAATCTGACGTGGACATCCAGAATCTCATCAATGTACTGTTGTGCAGTCAATATACCACGTTCAAGGACACAGAGCTCTGTACGTCCATCCCAGCTGATGCCACCCCAGAGCATGATTGACCCTCCACCATAGCGGTCATGCTCAACAATGTTGGCTGCATGGGATCGCTCTCCTGGTCTTCCCCATACCCTAGAATGCCTATCTGTGTGGTCTAGGCAGTATCTTGACTCATCTGTTAATAGGACAGCTAGCCAATCTTCTCTGGCCCATCCAACATGTTCATGGCCCATTCATATCATGAATGGCTGTGGTTCTGGGACAGCAGAATGCGAATACACATTGTCTTCTCGATCAGAGACCACCTTCATGCAACCTTGCCCGGATAGTCTGCGTCGAAACATTTACCCCGGATGCATTCTGAAGGGCACTGCAAAGCTGGGTTGCTGTGGCAAAGCAATATATCACATGCAAATTTCACAATGATGTGTCAAATATTTGGTGCTTAGCAAACTTTGAATAGTATAATATCTCACCATATTTTTCCAGTTTCATTGACAGTTTTTCATATTCACTGCATCTATCAACGGCTCGATAAAAACTCTGTCCTGTTGACTCGGGGTTGGAGTAACGGAACGCCTCCAACTCTACAGCGATCTGCATTGCAGCTGGATCCTCCATATCATATCTCTCTCCTCTTGCAAAGCATCACAGAAGGCGTACTGAGCGAGGATATCTTGCAAGTCAAGCGTAGCAGTTGGGTAAGCCATTGCTACTTTTCATCGCAGTGACTGGCCAGACTCTGGTAACGTTTCATTTGGTCATCTGCGGTGAGCTCTCAACTCGGCTTTGTACATTTGTGTCAGATTGGGGGCAGAAACCTATTCGAAAGCCCTTCAACTAATTTTGCATAGTAATGTTGGTCTGATGACCTGAATACAGTGCAGCCCCTTTCAAACTTCCGGCCAGGCATAAGTCCTTGTCCAGGTCACTCCTCTTGTTCAATTCCGCGCTTGTCTCAAAGTGTAGTACATGATCCATGAAAGATGTTGTTCCTTTGTATGGTTGTGGATTCATCAGTTGTCGCCTTCTTGAGGTTTCACACCTTCTATTCGGGTTCAAGCCCTCTGACCTTACTGTATCTGTGGGTGATCTTCGATTCTTTCCCATACTATTCTCGATACACATCAGTTCTTCAGGCATCTGACTGTGATGCAATCGGCTCGCTCTTGTGAACCTTGTTTGATTTATCAGGCGTTGCTTCTCTACTGGGCTTTCAACTGGTACTTCAAAGGCCCTCATCCTTGTATGTTCAAGTTTGGCTTCTTCACCCTTACATCCAGATTGCAACCATCGAGGCGTACTGGTAGTCTCATAAGCTCTTCCTGATGGGCAAACGTTGCTTTCATTCATTCTCGGGATGTCTTCTTGAAAACTTCTTCCCGTTCTTCTATTTTTTCCCTCACCATCCAAGAGGGGACTCTCACCAACATGAGTTTCCTTTATGTTTTCTTCTTGTAACCTCATATCCTCGGGCCTCAGACAAAAGTTCAATCTGGGATTCTCCACATGTCGTTCCACAAAGTTTTCAGTGGGGCCTTCAAACTCTGTTCTAATCACTTCTGTAAGGCCTTCAAAAGGTGCTCGGTTTGTTCTTGGAACCATATCAAAAACAGCAGGGAGCTTTCCAAAGTACTTTGGCTCCCTCTAGACAGTGCAGCAAACTCTGTCTGGCTCTTTTCAGGGCGCTCTTTAATCGACTTTTGGCTCGTTTTAGGGAGCCCGACTAATGCAGCTTGGCTCATTTCTCGGTTCCTGTCCATCAACACTCGAGTCGTTCCAGGGAGCCCTGCATATGCTGCTCGGCTCGTTTCAGGGAACCGAGCAAATGCTGGTCGGCTCGTTTCAGGGAGCCTTTCATATGCTGCTCGGCTCATTTCAGCGCCTAGCCTATCAAATGCTTGTCGACTAGTTTCAGGGAGCCTTTCTTATGCTGGTCGGCTCCTTTTAGTGAGCCTATCAAACGCTGGTCGGGTCGTTTCCAGGAGCCTTTCATAAGGCGCTCGGCTCGTTTCAAGGAGCCTATCAAATGCTCGTCGGCTCATTTCAGGGAGCCTTTCATATGCTGCTCGGCTCGTTTCAGGGCGCTCTTCATATGCTGGTAGGCCCGTTTCAGGGAGCCTTCCATATGGTGCTCGGCTCGTTTCAAGGAGCCTATCAAATGCTGGTCGGCTAGTTTTGGGGAGCCTTTCATATGTTGCTCGGCACATTTCAGCGCCCAGCCTATCAAATGCTTGTCGACTTGTTTCAGGGAGCCTTCTTATGCTGGTCGGCTCATTTCAGGAAGCCTAAATAAAAATATCTATCTATCTATCTAAAAGGTGACAAATACAGAAACGGAATGTCGTTGCAATGATTTATTATCACTTACAATCACAATAAGCTCTGTTGAAGTCCAGTTCCAATCCGTGCAGTGTTGCTCCATCTCGTTGTATGAACAGTATCTATCGTCAAATAGCGAGACTTCTTGATAACTCCTCTGAGACAACTATATCTTTCGAGATTGAATTCAATATAAACAGGTGACATAGTCGCTCTGCGCAGACAGGAACATGGATAACTAATTATACGCACAGAAGGCACCTCAATCGCGCAATGCGGGTCTGTATGGCCAGAGGCTGGGCTGTTCAAAACCATCTGATTGGTCATGAACCATCTGATTGGCGTTATGATATGAATGAAATGCTTCCACACAGAACAGCAGGTTAAGTGTCATGCAAGAAAGTAAGCAGACTGTCGAAGGTGAAAGGTTTCTTTAAAAATCTAAGCTTCATGCACTTAATTCAACTTTAATCGTGGTATAAACACAAAACACAACTCAGGTCGAGTACGGGGACGGGAATCAATACAGCGCTCGTGAAACACCTGAAAAACTCTATCTCGGGTCGTTGATACCTGCCCCTCGTACTCCATCCTCGTTGTGTTCTGTCTTGTAATTTAATGGGCTTTGAACTGTTTTTCAATGAAATTTAATTATTGGATGATTTACAACATCTGTGTCAATTGGGGACTATTTTTGAGCAGACGTTCTACCAAACAACGTTTTTGTTTCAACAACGAGGTTCGAAGCCATACAGGAAATGATGCTTGTTTCTTGACAATCTAGACTTTATTTATCGGATTTTGGATCAAATGATAAATGGAACATTTCACTCGACCCCTCTTTATCGCTATTCAGTGACTTTCCTACCATACTTACACAGGGTTCGTTAGTCAAAAGAATTCTTTGTCCACAGTGTCGAAGACGACTGGCCAACTCTGTGTGTTTGATGAATTAAAATGCGTAACACAAGTTTTAAACGAGGGTCAATTATTGCGGATTCTCAACTGTTAAATAGCTAAAACACATATAATTTACACTTTAATATAACAGCTGAATAAATTTTAAAATGTTTTACTCATGAGACCCCTCTTATTTATTTTCTGAACAGGTCCTGTGGCCAAAATGTTGTAATTAAATGTATGTGTTTCATTGAACTGTTTATTATTCGGTTTCTTGACCGGCTCACGGGGTGAGCCGCAATTATTTCCTTCTCTAAGGAAATTTTAAGAAAAGTCAACACACCGCTGTCCCGTTAATGGAGTGGCCATGAAGAAGGCAGTTATCTGTTTATTTTGCTCCAGACATTTTAGTATTACCCATTATTCTTGATTATCTGCCAGTAAAACCTTTAATATACCCACTGGCACTTAAAGTTATCGTGACGGCAAACACGGAACAGTATATGATTACTTTCTGACCTCATATCAAGTCAAATAATATACAGGATGTAGCGTAATATTTCAACTTCATCATCAAGGCATGCCTTTGTCTAGGCATATCTTGATGATGTACCTGAAATATTAGCCAGTCTGGATTATAGTTTAAAAACTCAAGACTTCTTGGAAATCGAATAAATAAAATATACATGTAGTAGTCGTTATGTAACTTCTTATTTAATTAACACGTACCGTAGCGGTACACCAAATTGGTCATGTTAAGTTACCAATAACCCGAAACGGGTATTATTGATATCTATTTGTATGACAGACTGTGTGTGTGACCGTCTAAGTACAAATCTAGTCATTTAGGAAAGTACATGATGACGAGCAAGAGTGACTTGATATCTTAGATTCCAAACCTGACAAAAATGTCCCAACTGGAAAAGTTGGGGGGGGGGGGGCACAATTTCCTACCCCCGCCTCTTAGCGACACCCCTGACAACATATTTCGTGCAACATCGCAACCACATATATGCCACAGAAATGAAGGACATAAGGCATTTTTAACCCACTAAATGTAATTCGGGCGTTCCGATTGTTGAGATAAATTAAAAAATGAATAAACTTTTCATCCCATTTTGCCATTTCCACAAGGTGTGCTGGTCCTAATGCAGGGGCGTAGTCAGTCCAAATTAAGTGGCGGTGCGATAGAATAGTTTTCTTCTTACTCCCCCCCCCCCCCCCCCCCCCCCAATTCATTTCACCTTGTGCTGGATTAAGAGTGTGTGTGCCCCCATAAGTGAAGGTCCAGGATCTTCTCCGGGAAAAATTGAATTTCTAATACCAACTGGAGCAGCCTGAGTACCTTTTCAAGGCTTAAATACCCAGATACGACAGAAAAAACCATAGCAAATGATCCAAGCAATATCATTGTGAGGGTAAATCAACCATTTTTTCAGGCACGAATATATATAAAGTTGACATTTCTCAGGAAAAGTGGGTGCGAGTCTCCCAATCCTCCGTTACTGCGGCACTGCTCTAATATGAACCTTACTTTTCAACAAACACAAATACCAGCTACAGGGGGACAAAATTTACTGACTGAAATATAAAATCATAATTATCATTACGTCAAAATAAATTCAGTGATAAAATATCCCATGTCTGGCACTGGATTTAGTTCAAGTGATTATTGTGTTTGTTCTATAGCAGGAAAAAAACTACAGTCAAAACATTGGGTCGAAACTGCCAATGGAGAAGAAAAATTGTTATTCATCATTTTATCGCATGACTTGTCGCATCCTCGCCTTTAAACACTGGACACGGTTCGCGCGATGTGATTAAGTTCTAATTAACGATTTTACATCTTAGTTTGCCATTTCTATGCGGTATTTAATGTCAAAAATATTTAACCCTGCTGCAAACGAAGACAGATATTGATTATCAACCAACGTAAAGGATAAAACATAAAACGATCGATTATAATTCGGACGCAACATTTCGTTCTGTCAAAATCATATTCAGATGTAAAATGATTTTCATCTTGGGCATTGGACATGGTTCGATAAACTAATGTCTTTGTTCGACAACACAGCTCAAATCACACGCACCGCATTGCGTTTAATTTTCTAATGGAAAAGACAGATAATTATTTATAGCTTTATCTCATTGCTTACATCACGTCAAATATGTGATAACATTTATTCTTAACCCGCTGAGTATTTTCAAGATATTTTTCATTAAATCTAGGCATGGCTGCAGTGAAGCAGCTATGACAAGATTTGATGAAAAATTAATGAAAATTTAACACTAGAAATCATTGGTGACAAAATTCATGCAGCTTATAAAGGGGGAAAATTTTATTAAATGTGCCCAAATTATACTTATTTCAGTCGCAGTAGAAATCCAGTGATGAACAGGAATATCCTCCAGCAGCATGAAGGAGTCAAAGGATACAACGCTGAGACCGTAAAAGTGATTTTTACTTGGTAAGATCGAGATCTGGTAAAAGGACATTTAGACCATTTGATACAGAGCTTTCAAAAATAAGATATTGTAAAATCAAGGCTGATTCATAAGTGTTGTGAGCTGGAAAGAGGACTGAGAATTTCGACTCAGTCGCGATCTGGTCGAAATTATCTTTATGTCAAGATCGACTCGAATTGGTAGCGTGTATATTATTATGTAAAATAAATTATTCTTTGATCCGTGGTTAGCAGAAGCCAACTGTTAATCTCTTAATTAATCCGACATCAATATTATCCATGAAAACAGATGAACATGTAATTATTTCTATCCCGCAGATAGGCAGACGGGCAAGATAAACAACCTTGCTAAGAACGCACAGAAACACAGCATGGTGCAGTCTCGCTGCCTGCGAACTCAATATAGTCAAAGGTCTCCATAAGGCAATGCCGAGGGCTTCACGGAGATACCGCTCAGATTCCCCTGGGGTATTCCTTGATAATATAAAAAGTAGACGGAGGGTTTGAAAAGCCAGTGTTGATCGTAAGATTCAAACTCCAGCCCGGTAGTTGTTTTTGGCAATGGACGTGTTAATGAGTTGTAGGACTAGCAGGCCCAACATATAGTTTAGAATAGGCGAGAAGCTATTATGCTAAGTGGCGCGGGTGGGCTATGAGAGTCATAAGCAAAGTTTAAAGTATAACGTTAAGTAAAGTTTGTTGGAGGGAGCTATTGAGAGCTCGAACATTTTACTTAATTGGGGAGCTATCGAGAGCTCGAACAGTTGACTTAATTGGAGCTATCGAGAGCTCGAACATTTGACTTAAGCTAGGAGCTCGGAGTGAGCTTAGTGGAAGCCAGGCGAACCCCATGCATGAACATTATTGGTTTAAACGGTAGGCGGAGAGTGGTTTAGGCGGTACAAAACTGTAAAGTGGAGTGACAATACGTTATCACACGTGTAAAGTGAGGTAGATTGAGTTGGTTGGAGGAGTTGACGGACAAACCGAGCGTACTTAAAGGTGGAAGCGACTGTAAATAAACTATACGTTATGTGTACTATTACATAGGAAGCGAGAGGACCACCAGGAGCTGAGGAACAACAAGAGACAACCAGGCGACGGCATTGAACGTGGGCACCCCTGAAAGAGTTCGAACTTTCGAGATGGGGAAAATTCATCTGTGATTTGTTTTGTGTTGTGTATATATTTTCATGGATTGTTCTTGATGCGTACATGTGAGTACATAATACTGTTTTATTTTCATTAAATTATATTCAGATGATACCCGCCGGTTATATTTTTAAATATCAAGTCACTGACACCTTAAGATGATGAATCTGCCCCCAACACAACCACAACACCGCGAGGTGGAGAGACGCATCTTCACTCAAAAGTCCGGCTGTCCTCTCCGAGTACGGTCGAGCTCTTGATTGATCATAAATCTCACATATCTGCCCCATCGTGTCGTGACACCATTTTATTTTCGTCAATGCAATAATTGGAAAAACTTCGCCATGTGACCTGTTCCTTGTTCGCGGTCTTGACGGGAGTCTTGAGATTATACTCCAAGTGTGAATATCGTATTCAGACGAGTTGGGAGCGCGGTGGCCCAGTAGCCTAGCTAGAGATGCAGGCTGCAAGCTGAGAGGTGCTCGGTTCGAATCCCGTCCTCGGTTCGAATCCCGCCAGCGGTAACCGCGTTGTGTTCTTAGGCAAGGCACTTAAACTCAATTGCCCACGTGGGCCCACGGTTGCATTGTGTACTAAGGCTTCTACTGCACGTCGGTGGCACACTTGTCTTCAGCCAGTGCTAACACTGTTTGTGTGGAGTACGTTGGGGAGCCCGACCAGTGGCGTAGAAAAGGGGGGGGGGCGGAGCCCCCCCACTAGAAGTTTTGTCGGAAATTTTTTGGGACCATTTTTAGGCGAATTTATGCCTAATAACATTCAAATGCTGGCTTTGGGGATAAAAACATGCCATTTTGGGCAAATTTTGTGTAAAAAATACCAATTTTCAGTACATTTGCAGTAAACAACAGATTCTTTCTGTTTGTTTGGGTTTTTGTTGTTGTTACACTGTCGGGAAATTTTCGGTCTGTCGGAAAGTTTTGGGCTTGCCCCTCCGCCAACGAAAAGCTATCTACGCCACTGAGCCCGACAGTTGCTCGCCGTTGCTAGGTGATTCCCCTCGGGTACTCCGCCTTCCTCCACCGTACAACTGTCCGACACGAGGTGACCCTAGCTGTCGAAAGTGTCGTTAAACCCCAATAAATAAATAAATTCAAACCAGTCTTTATTTCTTCACCTTTGTCCCAAAGCATAGTTCATGACAATTGTTTCATGGAATTTTAGTCCTTTAAGTAGGGTAACCAATACAGCCATCCAATGCCATTCATAAAGATAGTCATTCACATTTTTATTTTTTTTCCAGTATGTACCTTATAAACAAAACATCTGGGCGCTCATCAGGACATCTGGTCGACTGTGAAGGAACTCTGAAGAGTGAGCATCGTTGGCGCATAAAATCTTGACCATGTAGCTGAAGCTTATTCCCCAATAAAACTGCAAAAACCTCTGTAAGGATATTTTTTTCACTGGGACTGCGTGATTGTTTAGGAGCGCCGCACCTAAACGTAAAGGGACATATTCGCCCAGCGCCATTCACAAAATATGCAATTCAAATATTTTATATTTTTGAACATTCTACTCTAAAACATAGCTCGTGGCTTCTCATTGGGGGTTACAAGCTCTGTTTTAAGGCAAAAAGAAAATAATTCATTTTTGTTATTCAAGAAAGGGGTATGAAATTTGTCGCTCAAAACTGCCTGGCGCCCAACTGTATCTAAAATTCTTGTCACACATTTGCGTAATAACTTTTATGAAATGACTTGCTCGCCTTTTTTTCTGGTTGGGAAAATGCATCATCGTAACAGTTAACGTCATACTGGCGTATATTGACGAATATTGTATCCATCATCAGTTTGGGGAGTGGAAGTAAACTGGGATTTGGACCACAAACACGCAAATGGAATCAGGACAAAACTGTCAAAATGAGTTTCAACATTGTTATGACAGCCTAGTTTACACACGAATGATCACATGATTGATGCCGCGTAAATCTTATGATGATTTTAACTACGTGAAGATGCTTTTTCTATCTTGCAGTGTCATAAACAGCAATGGCCAAATGTAGAAATTTCAATGTTTGATTCTTAACAAAAGTATCACTTAACGTTGTGCAAACATTGTTAAAACATTGTGGAAAACGCAACTATCTTATAACTTTTAACAGCTTCTAACATGACGTTGTAGACACTTTGTAGCGACTTTACAGTTGTTGCCTGGAAACAAGTACCAAGGCACCTGAAACGCAGTTTGTAAGTTTCCCCAGAGGAAGCATGTTGGGCCACCTGTTTTCTTGCAGTAAAATAGTCCAAGTCAAAAGTAGTCCGCGAATGGGTTAACAACTTCATACTTGCCGTTTTGGTTGTAAAAACGGTCCGGCACTGTACCTGTCTTGCAGCATTCAACAACAGTTTCCCTATTTAATCCTTTGAACCGCTTTTCCACCGCTGGAACATTATACGTCATATTTTCTTTAAGTAGGATGGCTGCTTCGTGAATGTATGGGGCAGACCAATCGATAGTTTCAAAGTACAGCACAAATGCTGCACGCTGAAAATATTAACCGATCTTCTCAAAATAAGGAATATGGACTCTTCCATTGCTGCCATTCAAATGACATGGAAGATACCACCATGGTTCAAAAAGCAAACGTTGCACACATGTTGTAATGTATACTCGCCCAAAAAAGAAAGTGTGCATTGCAGAAATTGATCAAACTCCAAAAAAATAATTTCGTAGGTGTAAAGAGTGTCGTATACCTTTCCCCCTTCTGTCTATGGCGTGATTTACCTCGCACACTTGGGTAGGGTACTAACGACTGAAACTGGACAATCCCGGCGGTCATAAACCTGGGTACATAAATCGGTAGAGTCGCAAAGTTCACGGGATGTAGACCTACCAGCTTCAACTCGGGTAAGGGGCAGCCTAAAGGTGACCAGCAGAACAAAGATAATAACTATGATTAATTATTTATTGCATGAAAATACATACGCTAATTGGTGTCCGATTCTGCGCGGCGTTATCGACAACACTATGGAACTTCTCACCTCGACGAACATCAGCTGAAATCTCTTCCAAAGCCGTGACGGAGTCTATTTATGCAAAGTGCCAGAAACGCGTGCCGCACAGAATCGGTACCGCGTAAACACAGACGGCTAACTGAACAGTAGCTGTCGAGCAAGGGAGGACTGTCTGATCGGAGGATGAGCAGGCACAAACAAAAGTACACTACATAACCCACGCCTCCGACCAATGCGTCCCGCATTGCCAGACAGGGAGCCGCCAGCGCCAAAACGAAATAAACGAAACAGTTTATTGATCACAATTCTGGAGAACTGTCTTTAGTGCACTCACGGAATCACCTTCCAACACAAATTCCTCTACCACTTCGGTCTTAACCCTCTTGTTTGTCCCGATCAGATCTTTCCGTGATGGTCACCTTTTTCACCGGTTGTAGGTTGCACTGACAGCCAACATCCTGCACACATGGCTCTACTTGCACCCCCATATCTGTATTATCATTCTCAAACAGCGACAAGAGGGTCCTCGCAGCTTCAGCCGCCTCGGGCTCACCCGCCTCTTCATCTATACATATATCGGGCTCGGAGCCAATACTCATCTTGCCCGAGCTTTTAGGAGACACGTCTTCTGAAAATGCTACCATGGCTACAGCCTCTTTCGGTGATGCATTCGGCCCCCTACCTTCCATGGCTCGATGCCCACACAACATCGAGGAGAGGGGCTTTCCGCTACCGCCCATTCCAGCTCGTATAGATCGAACCCTGTTAGTGCTTATGTCATATTTGGTAGTCTCCAGGTGCCTTTTCCAATTTAACGTTTTGGCCGTCGCATATGAGCATAGACGACATATGTGGATCTTCCCTCCGATTTCTTCTTTCTCTCAAACTCGACCTTCGTCTTCCCCGCCACCTGTTCTTCGACTAATCCTATTTTCTCTTCACCTTGGCCTCTCTTCCGCTCCCGGCTCTCTGTCTCAATTTTCTCTACAACCCGCTCTTTCACTGATCCTCCCTCATCTTCGTCCCTGTACCCCCTTTGTTCTCTGTCTGCTGACTTCTGCTCCTCTGAACTCTCCCGTTCCTCCACGCTTGTCTTTCTGGCTCGCCTTCTCTCTTCACCGCACCGCGTGGCTCGTCCTTCCCTGCTCGCTTTTCTATTCTCTCTTTCATCGAATCTCCTTCACTCATGTCTTCTAGCCTCACCGCTCCGCTGTCGTCTCCTCTCTCTACATTGATCCTGTCTTTGAGCCGGTGATAACTTCTTGGACGTCTCATCCCACAACTTCTGTAAGTGCGCAGGAAGCACATCCCTTGGCGACGTTTGGCTGCATCCGTATTGCTCTTCAACTATCTCCGCAGGCTTATACCTCCAATTGTAGTATTCTTGTATAGTACACAAGTTTCATCAGTCGGATTTATCAATCGTACGGGAACAACATCTTTGTCCTTAACAGGCCTAACCAATGCCTTTGCTGTCAAAATCTGATGTTTCTCTGTGAAACTTTGTAGGGGTTCAATCATCCCTGAACCTAGGCTTGGTTGCGTTGCCTTGTCGCCTTGCACCACCCCCCCTTACAATTATTTCATGCTTCGGTGGCACGCTCACCGTCTCTACCAAGGCAATTCTATAAACACCAATAAGTCCTTCTAACGTCAAGTTATGCACTTTTCCAGCTAGGGTCAAGGTCGTCTCCCGAATGTTAATACTGCAATCATTTTTCTGCAGAAAGTTCAGCCCCAGGATACAAGCTGATCCTATTTCTGCAACTACGGCTTCATGTTCTATTCGTTCCTCTCCAATCTTGAAATCGAACACTGCTTTGCCATAGATCGTTAGTTCTTGTCCGTTCGCTGCGGTCAACTCTCTCTTCAATTCCCTCAATACGGGCCTCCGGTCATTCTCCAGTCGATCGTATACTGCCTTGGAAACAATCGACAAAGTAGCCCCCGTATCTACCAGACCGTATGCCGTTTTCCCCGTTTATCCCCACCAAGAGGTACAATCCCGACTCCTTTGGTCTTCCGATTGTCCCTGCACACCGCCGCTGACTTTTCCATCTGCCCTTCCCAGTTGGCCTCTTCCGTCGACCCCTCGTCCGGATCGTGTTCGCTTTCTCTCGGGTTGTAGCGCATTCTCGAGCCATGTGCCCTCGACCGCCGCAACGGTGACATGTAATGTTTGACTTGTTCTCTTTACTACTTACCTCACCTGGCCTCGACTTGTTAACTGGTTGTTGTTTTGCTTGCCCAGGCGTTGGTCCGTGGCTTTCTTTTCCTGTACCGGCCGTTGAATTAGCTACCCTCTTCTCCGCTTGTAAATTCATTAATATTTCACTAAATTTGTCCAACTTCTTTGATATTTCTGCTAGATCACTTCTGCTATCAACGGATCGATGATAACGTTGTTCTGTCGCCACTGGGTTGGAATACCGGAATGCCTCCAGTTCCACCGCGATCTGTATTGTTGCTTCCAAATTTGCTGGTCTAGATTGCTGAATCTTCCATACCATATCCCTATCCTGCTGTAAAGCGTCGCAGAAAGCATCCTGAGCTAGAATATCTTGCTACTCCAGCGTAGCCGTCGGGAAAGCCATCGCGACTTTTCTTCGTAAAGCCTGACCCAATTCTGGTAATGTTTCATTTGGTCTCCTGCGGCGAGCTCGAAGCTCAGCTCTGTACATCTGGGTTTGGTTGGATGGAAGGAACCTGTTCCGAAGCGCTTCCACCAATTTCACATAATTATGGCGGTCTGAAGAGCTCAGAACTGATAACACTTGCTGTGCAGCCCCTTTCAAACTTCCAGCTAAGTATAAGCCCTTTCGCAATTCATTCCAAACGGTTCAGTTCTGCACAGGTCTCGAAGTGTAGTACATAATCCATGATAGATGTCGTACCGTCATAGGACTGTGGGTTCATCAATGGTTGTTCCCCATAGCTATCACACCTACTTTGATCAAATCGGTCCCCCCTCCCAAATTCTGGCGAACATCCTCCAGACTGTTGATATAACTGGCTTTTGACAGGCAGCTCAATTTTTCCGTGATCGCTTGTTTCGCCCCTCCCTGTCGTCCGACGTGGCGAAGCTCCATAAGTATTCTCTGTAGCGTCTCTTGGGCTCCTATTTACTTCTTCATTCAAATACCCTGATTTTGTTTTCGTTTCGCTATCTAATAGCGGTACTTTATCTGTATATCTTTTCGCCAGTTTTTGTCCTTGTTGCCTCATGTTGTCAGATCTCTGATAATGGTTCGCTCCAGGGAGCTCCAGCAGTTGGCCACTACATGTACTTCTTTTATCAGAGTCTTCAATCTTGGCTCGGCTCTGTTCAGTGAGCTTCTCGAAAGTTATTTGACTCGCTCCATGGAGCGTCTGCTCTGGTGTCTGGCCAGGTCCACGGGGACCCTCAAACTCTGCTCGGCTCGTTTCAGGGAAGCTGACAAACCCGGTACGGCTTGTTCCAGGGAACATCTCAGTTGGTGCTCGGCTCGCTCCGTGAAGCCCGTCAAACATAGCTCGTCTCGTTCCAGAGAGCCCGTCAAAAGTAGCACGGCTCGCTCCAGGGAACATCCCAGTTGGTGCTCGGCTTGTTCCAGAGAGCCCGTCAAAAGGAGCACGGCTCGCTCCAGGGAGCCCATCAAGTGTAGCTCTGCTCGTTCCAAAGAGCCTGTCAAAGGTAGCACGGCTCGCTCCATGGAACATCTCAGTTGGTGCTCGGCTCGTTCCAGAGAGCCCGTCAAAAGTAGCACAGCTCGCTCCAGGGAGCCCATCAAACCTAGCTTGTGCCTCTCTTGGGAGCTCGTCAAACACAGTTCGGCTCACTGAGCTCTGATAATGACGTTCCAATTTCTTCTTGGAGCCCTTTGCTCGGGAGCTGACGACTCTCTGTAAGGCTGAGCTCTCTTCTACCTTCTTCCAGCTCGATTTCCATATTCATCGACTCGTAGTTGTCGGCCGCCATTTCGACGTGTTCTGAAATACTTTTGGTGCCAAATTTCTGCTCTGTTATCCCAACTCTGCCGCCAATGTCGTATACCTTTCCCCCTTCTGTCTATGACGTGATTTACCTCGCACACTTGGGTAGGGTACTAACGACTGAAACTGGACAATCCCGGCGGTCATAAACCTGGGTACATAAATCGGTAGAGTCGCAAAGTTCACGGGATGTAGACCTACCAGCTTCAACTCGGGTAAGGGACAGCCTAAAGGTGACCAGCAGAACAAAGGTAATAACTATGATTAATTATTTATTGCATGAAAATACATACGCTAATTGGTGTCCGATTCTGCGCGGCGTTATCGACAACACTATGGAACTTCTCACCTCGACGAACATCAGCTGAAATCTCTTCCAAAGCCGTGACGGAGTCTATTTATACAAAGTGCCAGAAACACGTGCCGCACAGAATCGGTACCGCGTAAACACAGACGGCTAACTGAATAGTAGCTGTCGAGCAAGGGAGGACTGTCTGGTCGGAGGATGAGCAGGCACAAACAAAAGTACTCTACAAGAGTGTTAACCTGTTCATGAATAAGTTATATTGAACACAAAAACAGCTTTCCCCGTTAAAATTACATTAACGTTAACTGACGTGCTGCACGTTTGTGAAAAGGCATGTTTTGCACGTGGAGAGTCTGAAAATTCATGCAGCAGTGTGAATCCTTGGGTATGTAAACACTAAAGTAAGGCCTTCCTATCGTTCATATTCAAACTTGCGCTGCTGTTAAAACGACTCCACATTAGCATGCCAAGATTGACAATGAATCAACGTGTCCTTGCCCTGGGTATGATTAGAGCTGGCAGAACACACAGAGAGGTTGCCCAGCATTTGAACTGCCACCATAACACTGTAGACAGGCTAGTCCATCGACATGCACAACATGATGACGTTCGAGACTGACCCCGCTCCGGGAGACCCGGAGTTACCCCCTGCACAAGATCGGTATATCCGTGTCGTCCATCTCCGGAACCGGCAACAAACGGCAACGACGACAGCCAGGAACATCCCCAACCTGAGACGGATACATCCTCAAACAATAATCAACCGGCTGAGAGAATACGGCTTACATCCTCGAAGACCTGCAATTCGTCCGATTTTGACGTTACGTCATCGTCGTGCTCGACTGCAGTGGTGTAGAGTAGGGTTAGGGTTAGCCTAACCTAACCCTAACCTAACCCTAACCTAAGCCTAACTCTACCTAACCTAACCCTAACCTAACCCACTTCCATGCTAACTTGTTCGCTTCCATGAGGCGTAGATGCACAGCAGTAGTCGATGCAGACGGGGGTCATACCAGATATTGAGTGTGTGACTTTTGTGTTTGACCCTTAGTGTCTTTGACTCTCCATGGCACCAAGAGTATTCGTCGTAGCGTAATGAAATTTCTCGTGTTGATCACAAATTGATTTATCTGTGATTGAATAAAATTTCCATGAATGAACGATATATATCTTTTTTTAGTGTTATTTTTTAGCATGCACACTTTCTTTTTGGGAGAGTATAGAAACGTGTGGTTCGGCACAACCCTACACTTAACAATGTTACGGTTACATTGTGAGCTAGCTGGTGATATGAGTCGTGACTGAAAACAAAACTCGCTTATCGACGGGGCATAATTGACGAGCCAGCTACAGCGGTATTGAAGAGCTATTTATATTAGCCATATAATACCATAATATGCATGTCTTAGTGCCACATTGCAAAAATAACCCCTTGAACACTGGTGGTATCTTCCGTATCAGTTCAGTGGCAGCCACTGGAAGATTCCATATTCAACATCTGGAGGTAAACCAATAATATTTGCAACATGCAGCCTCGGGGATGTACGTTGAATATATTGATTGGTCTACCCCACACATTCACCTAGCAGCCACCATACTTAATAAAATTATGACGTATTCATGTTCCTAGGCAGAAAAGTTTTTTAAGGGTTAAACTCTCCATGGGAGCCCCGAGAAGTGAAGCAGTGCTTGTTTACTGCGGTAACTGTTTTACTGGTAAAATATGACCCGATCACCAATGCCTGGGGTGTAAATCCTCTAAAATGGGCAACATGGGTATAAACGATTGTCTGGACTTGACTTTATATCCATGTTGTGGTTACGATTAGCCATTGTGCAGAAATATGTTACCCTGAACACCAATAAATAAATAAACAAATGAAATTAATGCTAAATTAAGCCATAGCGAAAGGAAAGTTAACTCTCCCGGTTCTTTGTTGTACAAATATACTCCGAACGAAGCCACAACTGTCGCGGCAAATCAAATCGGATCCGTCACTGCTACGAGTGTTCAAATGCTATCGGGATGGCCAAACACGACCATATTGACGCGCTGGTCGGTCATAAATCGTGGTAGTAACTGGTTTTTGTTGACTATCGACACAATATAGTTAACACTCCCAATGTTTGGAGTTTTGGTCTACTTCAAAAACGCTATCCGTAACCCGTGTTAGATAGATAGATAGATAATTCTTTATTCACGGTATGCAAAAATGGTTTACAGTACAATTCACATAATCTTGTGTTACAGAAATAGGCACACCGTAGGGAATGACGTAGCCAGATTGGCTGTCTACCCGACATTCCCTTAAGAAAATAACAGTTTATTTGCAGTCTAACTATGAGAGCAAGTGGAAGTAATAGTAGCTCTTTCTTTCAAGAAAGTGTATACAGGGCGGGAGGAAATTATTTATTTATTCAGGATCGACGTTTTACAGTATGTCCAGTAAGAAATCCAGCGGTTTTTCAAGGTAGATAAACCTAAATGTCAGACCACTCCATATTCCAAACCCGTCGTCGTTGCGAATAATTTTGGAGCATCCAAAAGTTCTGACACACAACTTACAACATATAACAGCTATTAATTGGAAGACGATATGGAGTGGTTTCTGACAACAGGTTATACGAGACGAGGTACCCAGAAAAGATTCAATTTTTGACATTTATATTGTTCAATAGATTTCAGATGAAGGTTATATCAGTAGGTAATATCGGAAGCCAGCACCATAAGGCATAAGGCATAGACAGATGAATTTTCAAGAGTTGCTTTCTTCATCTTTTAACCCTTTGCCCAAAAAGGCCCAACCGCATAGATACCGACTTTCATGATTTGAAGCAGGTTCTTCTTTTCTAGCATACAATAAAACCATACACGATATCAACATCCTTGAAACCAGCTCATAGAGCTGGCCTCAATCATATCAACATTTGCTTGGTGTTATTAAATATGTGCCACAACATACGAAGCCGAGGAAGCCACACTTAGGCTAAAAATCTGTGCGGTTGTAGTCGTTTTGTTAGGTGAATGATTAGTATAGTTGATTATACAAAGTAAATAGCTTTTTGGAGGATAAGAAAATTTATCGTCTGGCTAATTACCAAGCCCTTAAAAATGGCGATTAGCCATCCTAGTCTATTCAACATCCTGGCTATGAAGTAAATTAAGGGAAAAAACAGCCGCAAAATGCCACACAGCTTTGGGTGTATGGCCAACACTGAGCATGCTCAACCATCTGGGAGAATCGCCTACGCTTTATTTGAGATACCTGGTATTTGTCTATATGGTTTGAAAATAAACTGGAATTTTTATTTCTTGTCAATATGTGCAGTCTGGACAGTAAGGGTTATTACAGTAAATCTCACTTGAATATGACGATAATATATTGTTAGTTAGCGTATTCTTGAAGATGTGTCTATTTCTTATATCACGGATCGAGCTGTCAAGCGCGTTCCAGATTCTTGGAAATGCATACAATGGGAGATTTTCTAGTGATTTGGTTCGAGTTTTTTCTACCTTTAAGAGACCTGATTGCCTTGTCGCCATCCCTGATGAGTGTATTACGCTGCTGAATGTATTGTTGAAGGATGTTGGTAGTGTACCATTGTGCCAGTCTAAAACAAATAAGGACACGTGAAGTTTGTACAAGTCCTCAACTTTAAGTATTTTGTCTTTTTTAAAAAGGGGTTCGGTGTGAGCATTGTATCGCTTGTTATTGATTATGCGCACCGAACGTTTTTGCATAATACCAAGTCTTTTGACTGCCTTAGACCGCCCCCAAATCTGGATACCATATGTCAAGTGGCTGTGAATTAAGGCATAATAGAGGGTTTTCATGGCCTCGTGGGGAAGAATGTGTCTAACTTTGTTCAGGCTATAGTTAGCACGGGATATTTTAAGGTAGATCTGTGATATGTGGGCATTGTAGGACAAGTTATCATCGATATTTATTCCGAGAAATTTCAATGATTTTTCAGGCTTGGTGGACCCCACCCTTGTAATGGGTTGGTTATTAATCAAAATGTCATCTTGAAGATTACTAATCAGGTTGCGTTTATTACTTGGGTTTATTAAAATACTTTTTGTTTTGTTAGTATTTAACTTTAATTGGCTGCTAGAACACCACTCAAATAGTTTTTGAAGTTCTTCGTTGAGGTACCTGATTTGGGGAGTAATGTCAGATTTGGAGTCATGTACTGTTGTATCGTCTGCAAAAGCTAGAAGGTTTAGTGTTGTTGCATTGCTAATGTCGTTAACGTATAAAAGGAACAGAATGGGCCCCAATATAGAACCTTGGGGAACTCCGCAGTTCATTGGAGCTAAATAAGAAAGGTGTTCTCGGTACGAGACATACTGGGTTCTGCTAGAGAGATAGCTCACAAACCAGTCCTTCGCTACTCCTCGTATGCCATATGTTTCAATTTTACTCAATAGGATATCATGTTTGATGGTATCAAAGGCTTTGGAGAGGTCCAAAAACACCGCCAAGGTGTTATTTTTTGCGAGTTTATTATTTTCCAGTGCTATATTGTTCAGTAGGTGAAGGACGGAGTGTATAGTGCTGTGTTTTTGCCTAAAACCGTACTGATGAGGATGAAGAATATTAAATTTGTCCAAGAAATCTGTTAGTCTGTTGGACATAAGTTTTTCAAGAATCTTTGAAAAAGTAGGCAAGAGACTAATAGGTCTGTAGTTGGTGAAGCAATGCTCGTCGCCTGTTTTGAATATTGGTACCACTTTTGCACTTTTCATTCTGTCTGGCACAATTCCCTTCCTAAATGAACTATTGATAATATGTGCAAGGGGCTCTGAAATTTCGTCTACCGTTGTTTTCAGAAGCCGAGTTGAGATGCCATCGCCATCTTTTGTCGATTTAGATTTTAGTTTGTTTAGAACAGAAATTACTTCCAGAGGACTGGTTGGTCTAATATAGAAATTATTTGGAAAATTGCTATCCATGTAATTCGAATACGATTTATTTGTTTTTTTAATTTGCTCTGATGTAACTTTACCTACGTTTGCAAAGAAATTATTGAACCCATTGGCTATGTCGCTAGGAGCTCTTACTTCTTCATTGTTGAGGATGAATGAAGATGGTAGTGTGAATGTACGTTTTGCTTTATTAATTGCTTCATTTAGGATTTGCCATGTTTTTCGCATGTCATTTCTATTTTCTTGTATGACATTTCTGTAATAATTAGCTTTACATTGTTTTTTAGCTTTGTTGAAGATTCGGCAATAATTTTTATAGTTCAGGATGTTCTGAGATGTCGGGTCCTTAAGTTTTTTGTTGTAGAATTTCAATTTATTATTAGATGATACGACAAGCCCTTTGGTTATCCATGGTTCTTTCTTAATGAATTTCTTATTAATGGGGACATTTTTCAATGGAAATGCTCTTTCATAAGCTTCTAAATAAATTTTAAAAAATGTTTCGTATGCCACGTTTGGACAGTCTGACTGCGTTACAAGACTGAAGTCGCTTTGAGAGAGAAGACCTTTGAAGACCGATATACTTTCAGCGTTTATCATTCTTTTCGCAGTGAACTTTTTCGCATTGATTCCCTTTGAGCTCGTTTCAATATGGAATATTCCAAAGTGATCGGACACGTCGGATATGATTATGCCAGAAAGAGTTGACGGTGCAAGATGATTCGAAAAAATGTGATCGATCAAAGTGGCTGAATGACACGTAACTCTTGTTGGTTTTGTTATATGAGGTAGAAATCCGTCACTAAACATACAATTAACGAATTCTTCTGTTTTGGAATGAGTTGAAACTTTTAACAAGTCGAGGTTGAGATCCCCCATAATATATGCTCGTTTATTTTCCGCATTCAAAATACCAGTTATTTCGTTCAGCTTGGAAAGAAAAATATTTATGTCCGCTTTGGGGGCTGTATTAGGTCTGTATATTACTCCAATAATTTTAGGGATATTTCTAGTTTCAATCTCAATGAAAAGCGATTCGAAGACATGGGGGATGAAGATGGAAAGGTCTTTGCGAATTTTATATGAGGTACCCTCTTTAATATAAATTCCAACTCCACCTCTACCGTCGTCATTTTCAGCCCTAGAATTTTTAGTAAGAGATTCGTAGCCCTCGAGTGCGTATGAAATATTAGGAGGGATCTGAAAGATTTCAGTTAGACCGATTATATCAAATGTTTTGCCGCCCTGTTGTAGATCATACAACAAGTCTTTCAAAGGATCCCAGTGCGCTTTCAGACTTTGACAATTGATATGGAACAATGAGAATTCCATTTTCAGTTCGCTTGTGGTCGACCGAAAATCTCTGGGTGAGAAATAATTACAGTCTTTTAATAAGTCACAAACGAGGGACTCGTCGGTTTCAAGAGTTGTACGTAGCTTTTCGTTGTACAAATGTCTGAAATCGTACTCATCGCAAGTCTGGACCTCGTCGAAAGTTAAACTACCCGCCATTGAATCCCTGTAAACCACCTAGAATTCTCTCCGGACATAAGTTGAGAATGGACATACATAGAGAAGAAGAAGCCGCATTTCCCTCAAATTGTAACAAGGTTGTACCCACGTTTGCTCTCATAGAATTCTGCAGAGAAAGAGATGGAAGACTGGAATATATATGGAACAGAAAGATAAATTTAATAAGCCACATATATAACAAAGAATGGATTGGTGCTTTTCTCTAGGCTGATCTATTGAATAATATGTACCTGATGGGTATTTGTCGTTTTATTCATTTTCCCAAGGATTGATTTAAGCCACACATGGAAAAGTGCTACAGGACCAGCATCCTCTCGTATATACTTCCAAATAATATTCCCGCCGTGCGGAACACTGCCCAGATCCAAATGGTTGGCTCTGGGCAGTGGCCCGCATCTACGAGGCCATCATTAACTGGTTGAGGGCTAGATTATTTTTGGTGGTCTGAATTTGTTATTGAAAACTTGTTTTATCTCAAACTATTGGAGAGTGCCTGCAGACACTCTCCAACAATTTGCAATAGAACATATTTATATAAACAAAGTATTTTTTGCTTTTGAATGAATATGAAACAGGAGCAAGGAAAACATTGGCTTTTGCTCTGATACCCTCATTCTTTTGAAAGCCCTGACAGTGGGTTCTAGCACTCCACCGGTTAAGAGGCATATTTCGGGTTGACACGGAACAGGTTTTGGAGAGGGGGTTCGCTGACAGCCAATAACGATAAAATAGCATGTGAGAAATTCAATTCGATCAGCGACTGCTTTCAGCGTAGCACCAAACAGAGTGGAGGATTTGTCAAAACAGGATGCGCGGGGTTCATCGTGAAGCGAGGACCGTTTTCCCATTTGGTGGTGTCTAAGGAGATGAAATGACGCAAGCCTCCTTTCACGAAAAAGTACGCGAAAGTTGAAAGGAGATGCGCGGTGGGTTGGGGTGGTGGGGACCCGACTCCTATCAAAAACGGCATGGTTCAAAAGTGAACAACCCCCAAGGGGAAAAAAGAGAAAAAAAAAAAAAAAAAAAAAAAAATTTTTTTTTTTTTATCTTCTTTTTTTCCCTCCTTCCACAATATAAGTCTCTTCAAGTGACGAGCAGTTGACAGCAGTAAATAGAAGGAGGGACTCTAAGGGGGACACAGTTGAGGCTGCACGGTGAAAGTAGCGCAACATTTTGAGTGCAATCGCTTAAGTGTGTGAGTATCTATGAGGATGTGAAGGGGGGGGGGGGGGGCTCATATGCCGAATCGTATTCTGGAGAACCCTCTAAACGATTCTTGTACCTTGTGTCTTGGATCTCACAGCAACACATATTATAATATCACTTTGGCCAGCCGCTGATTTGTCGCGGTTCTTAAAAAGCCCCTACTAGCTGGACCGATACCATTACCCAATACAAGTGTTAACGGATATGAACTACCCCCAACCCCCAAGTTGATTCTACAAATTGTCGCCACTGTATGTATACAGGTATTGACCCAAATATATATTTATATGCATCGGCAGTGTGACCCGAGGGGGGTGGGGGGATAAAATAATATTAACGGTCCTTATCATCGTGTAGGGTAGACTGTGAGATGGCGCCAACATATCGAATTTTCGGCGGGAGATATCAGTCAATATCAGTACCTATCGTATGGTGAGACAATAATATGCTTTCAATCAATGTATGTAAAACATATATACAAAACATTTTGTAATGTTTTTTGTAATACATTTGATAAACTAAAAGAATGATGAATGTATTTACATTTATTTTATACACACACTCATATTAGGGTCCTGCGAATAGTGAATTTTGATCGAATCGAACATCGAACCCAACATCCGAAACCGAATCGAGCATCGAAATTCGATTTACCTATTTAGAGTCGAATCGAACTTCGATCCTCGAATCGAATTTAGAGCTGAATTTCGAATATTCGCAGGGCCCCAAATCATATATATAAAGTGTTATAGTTTCGTGTTTAATGCACTGGATGAGATAAATAAATGAACCTATGCGTATCATATATACAGACCTGTAAAATAATATTTTAAAGACTGTGATGTCCTTTTTCTATGAGCTTAACTGGCATTAATTTGTTTTAAAAATAAACTCTTTAACAGTGTGACGTCTGAAAGAAGTCTTCTTTGGGAAATCTACAGTACGTGGAGAGCGGACTGCAACCAGACTACCCGCGGAGCGGAGTTGTCACCCAAAGTATTATTTTCAAACTCTGTACAAGTGGACAAAAAACACAAGCAATGCTCCAGCCAATGGACCCCCGGATACAACCCCGAAGTCCATTGGCCGGAACTTCCCTCCTGCTTCCTATGCCCTGCATCTAATATGGAATCCCCACTCCGCGCACGATCTAGCGACAACACACTCCCCACGCATTGTATGTCCTGCCCAGGCTTGGATTACTGAGGGGACTGAAAATTGAAAGGGATACATCAGCAAAATTGTGCTTTCAAGCCTGATTTTTAGAGGTCATGCGTTACTTAATGGGTGTGCTCACATCACAATGCTCACTTTCCTTAATGAGCAGCTTGACACACTCAAGGACTAGTTCTATCATAAATAGTGTCTAATTGCTGTATAAGAACAGTTAATATTTTTTTCATCTTGCTTCTGTACATTTCCAAGAAATTTTGAGAAGATATTGCTGACAGTTTAAAAAGTTTGATATGAATCAAAAGACAAACAATTCATTTCAATCAGGATTCAAATCAAAAGTATATATCAATCGAATTAAATCGATTGATTCAATTCAATTGAATACAAGCCTGTCACAGATAATAACCCCAGGACCATCACCGGAACGAGCCCTCGACGAGCTCGCTCCAATGATGGCCCACAGGCTATGTCACCGATGAGAACTAAGTGGGCGAGAAAGTGAAATTAATCAGGATTTTTGTAAGTGTCGTTACTTATCCGCGTTGAGAAGAGCACAAATGGAATAGGACTGTAACGTTACGTGTCTAAGGGGGTCGACACTATATTTGGTGCAGGCTGCTGGAAGTTTTGCTAAACTCCACAGAATTTGCTAGCTAGTTGAATCAACTGGAGACATTGGAAGTCAGCGGACTTGCTTCTTAATGCTACACTATGACTGTAAAAATGTCAGTTGTGTTAGATGAATCACATGTGTTATATTTCCAAACTCCAAAACTTGCATCGAGAATACTGAACATGGCTCCTCCTCGAAACTGTTTCAGCGCAGCAAGCCCGTTCGGGAGAAGGCTCACTTGACTCCTCGGATCATTCTCAGCAAGCTCGTTCGAGTGGGGCTCACAAGCCCCAATGAACAAATAAGCAGTCCAAAAGGTATTGGGAAAATTGGTAGTAAATATATGTATGCATATTGGTAGTAAGGGGGTTAATATAGCTTACGTTTAGAATATTGTGTAACAGTGGGGGAAGTGGTGTGAACACAATATAGCCCTGACTGTTGAATTTGTTACACCAGATAGGCGAACCTGCGAAGCGAAAAGTATATACTGGTAATAACCGATCTGATGTCGCAACGGTACATTATAAAGGAATATTTGAATTATCAAGAAAGGCCACTACAACTTTCTAATTAAATAGTCGGAAGCAGTCTCAGGTGTTAGCGCCCCCCCCCCCCCCCTTCACACCCACCCTGACATTTGATTTTTTTTATATTTTCAATTTTAGCTCCAAGAAAACAAGTTATGACCCCCTGCGTGGAAGGGCTTCGGCGATCGTGTTTAATTAGGGCCCACGAGCTGTGTCCTCGGGACAACAACATGTGCAGCATGTGGGTTCTTCCAGTAAATGTCCTCGGGTATCCACGTTAAATGGGGGATTCGTGATGCAAAGATGTGTAAACACTTCGTTGCAGCAGAGGTCAAAACTGTATGATACATACAGATTATCATGATAAATGTGCATGCCCCGCGACTCGTATCAGACTCGAGGTGACGTCCAAAATGGGATCCCAGCGAGCCGGCTGTGCCGGCAAGTCGTGATCCCACTCCTGGATACCACCGAGAATCCGACACAAATCACAGGACATGCACACCATCATGATAATTCATTCATCTAACAATTCTGTCACATGAACAGATTAAATTTAAACCCTTTACCCAATGTAACGGCCAAAAAAGGTCAGTGCTATTCTCAAAAAAAAAAACGCCAATTAATTTCCATTATTTCATTTTCCGTCCCAAAAACACAGGCCACGACCCCTCGTCGGAACGAGCTCGTCGAGCTCGTTCCAACGACTGGTCGCAACCCATGCTCCTGAGACAAAAAATGAAAACAAATTAGTTATCGTGTCGTCTGCTTTAAATGTTAGGTAAACGGTTAAATTATTTTTAAAACATTTTTGGGACATAATGTTCGGTCGATCACTGAAACGCACATATAATGTATCCATGTGCCTGTAATCATAGCCCGTAGCGTTACCGGAAACAAGTAGTCTATGATACGGAATCAGAATGAGTCGTCTATATGATACGGAATCGGAATCGGTTATGACCCCCTGCATGGAAGGGCTTCGGCGATCGTGTTTAATTAGGGCCCACGAGCTGTGTCCTCGGGACAACAACATGAGCAGCATGTGGGTTCTTCCAGTAAATGCCCTCGGGTATCCACGTTAAATGGGGGATTTGTGATGCATAGATGTGTAAACACTTCGTGATAGCAGAAGTCAAAACTGTATGATACACACAGATTATCATGACAATGCGCACGTCCCGCGATTCGTATCAAACTCGAGGTAAAGTCCAGAATGGGATCCCAACGAGCCGGCTTTGCCCGCGAGTTGTGATCACACCCTCGGACACCACCGAGAATCCGACACAAATCACAGGACACGCACACCATCACGACAACTTATTTATCCTACAATTCTGTCACATAAACAGATTAAATCTAAACCCTTTACCCAATGTAACGGCCAAAACCAGTCAATGCTATTCTCAAAAATCGCCAATTAATTTCCATTATTTCATTTTCTGTCTCAAAAACACAGGCCATGACCGCTCGTGTTTTGGAATCGAAAGAAGAGAATGGAAAAGAGGGTTTTTTACATCAAATATACAAGACGAGCCTCTATCAATTAATTAAAGAGAGGTTACCTTATTTTATCTGAATGACGCGTTATGACGACCCAAACAACTGACTGCTGTTATAATCTGAACTTACCAAATAGCATTCACCAAAACTTTGAAAAAGAAAAAAACCCTATACTGAGAGTGTTGGCTATATTGTGGCGATAGTCTGTCCAAATGTGATTGGTGGCATCACAGAATGCTGAAAAATATTTAAAAAGAACGGAAATTTTTGTTCCAAAGCAGTTTTTGGTATCATGGTGACCGGAAATGAAGACTGAAAAATATATCCAAAAGCCGTTAAATCAAATTTGAGCGATCTTTTATATTATATGTAAATTAGCTCGTTAATATGCAAAAAAATATTTTAAACTGGATAACTGCTCGAAGAAAACTTGTCAGCTTACCTGACTAAAAGTCAGTGCGAATAACTGTCACCACTTGGCGTCCATCGCCCGTTATTTTTACATATCTTCTTCAGAACCACTCGTCCAAATCCAACCAAATTATCTTTGGATGGTATCATTTCTAGTTAATGGTCAATAAAAGTGGTTTTATCCCGGTGGGCTGAAGGTAGTGCCCAAAAACCATTGATTGGCTTTGAGAATCTTATTTTTATAAACCACCAGGCACCATCCACAATGCTTTGAGATTTGTTAGGCATCTTATTTAGTGATTGTTCTGTTAGTGTTTGGGTTCGTGCTAGGAGGCCAAAGTTTATGTTTTTATAACCGCATGGCCAAATTTAATAGAAACAATCAGCTGAGCAGGAAAAACAGCTAACGATTTTTTTAACACTAGTGGTTATGGGAAAGGCATTACAAATCTTTTTATGAACTACAGGCTGTAGTGTTTCAATAAGTTGGCGTGTAGCCTCTTTTTAATGATGTAGATTCATGTTTGTTCAAAACAATTTATGGCGCCACCCAAAATTTTGATGTCTGGAACCGGCCATCTGATCTGAATCGAAACTGATATGTATTATTAATGGGGACAAATACTTGACTTGTGGATAACATTTCCCCTGCACCCCGAGGTAACCCCCTGGAGTTGCTTCAGTTTGCACCGTGTGGGTACAGTATTGGCAAAGGGAAAGGGACTGAACAATATTCTCTTCTTGACCAACTGGATGGAAGGATTTGACAACTGGTATGAAACCTCCTTCAATACCGCAGATTCAATTTTGTTCCAAATAGTTCCTCAGACAATATTTCTGATAGTCCAAGGAGAAAATTTATGGCACCGCCCAAAATATCCTTTTCTAAACCAGTTTGGACCAAATGTGGTATGCAGTATCATTTGGTGATATGTATCTGATTTGTGAAAAAAAAAATGTTTTACTTGTCCCCGTGGGAAACCCAAAACCTGAAAAAATGCAACTCCAATATTGCGAGTACGACACGAGAAAAATGTTTGGTATTTGGTATGACGCTTCTTTGGAGGTATTAAAATCAGAACCGGTTGAATGCTTTGAAGCAAACATAGTACATGTATGTAGTATTACTGGCTGACAAGTACTTGACAATGGGGAAAAAAAAGTCAAAATGGAGAGAACTATTCATATGCCTATATTTCCAAAGCAATACAAGATAGATTCCTGCTACCTTTTGTCAGGCTTTCTTTTGAGTAAGAGAATACTGTTCAAGAATACATTATCAAAACAAGAAGTTTTGAAAACTTATTGTGGGAAAGTGGTATTTTCTCGGCAGCTGTGATGCCCTGCTGTCGACTTGAAGGGATCCACGTTCCATATACTACATTTATAGCTGAGTCTTCGCTATCGAGCTCGTTCCAATGAGGGGTCATAACCTATGTTTTTGAGACAAAAAATGAATAAATAATGAAAATTAACTGACGATTTTTGAGAATAACGCTGGCCGGTTTTAGTCGTTACGTTGGGTAAAGGGTTATTTTTTGGAACAGACCTAGCGACTATGATTCAAATTTGGTATCTGTATTATTGGGTGACACGCACTTGATAAGTGTGAAAAAGAATTTCACACAATCCATTATGGGAACGCTGTGTCTAAAAATTAGAAAGAATTTCAAGCGCTCTTTTTCTTAGCTGTATTTTTGTTATATGTTGGGGAGTAACTTCAGTGAGCGATTCAAACTGGATAGAATAATAGTACCATTTTAAGAAATGATTCGTGCCTCGACCAAACAAATCAAAATGTACTCAACTTCTCACAGTCTGCACTTGCTCACTCTCAATTTTCTTCAGACGATTAGATCCAGATGAGCGTTTTAGGATCCATTGAGCTCCTGGTTTCATTGTTATAATCGAATAATTTATAATCCCATTGATATTGTTTTAATTCTGTGTATCTACCTAAAATATGCTTAATTGGGTAATAAGTTTGGTTGTTGGCCAATATCATGTTACCTGCAAGTCATTTTAGTGCAAGAAAATGTGGAGAACACTTATCATATTGCGATGTATGATGGGAATCACATGGCCTGTCATGGTAAAATGATGGTGTAAGAGGCTATGTCATGGCGCTTTTGCCACAGTGGCACGTGGCGTCAGTGCGCATGCTTGTTATGTGTTTCCATCTTCAATTTGTTTGATAAAGACGGCACCTCGGTTTCTAAGGTGGTACATGGTTGGTATGAAAACCTGAAAACTCGGGTATTAGTCTTTAGATAAGGACCATCCATAGTTTCGGAGAATAACGATTTAAAAGCTCTCATGCTCAGTGCAATATACAGAGAGTAAAGGGCTTTGCGACTCTTCGAAATTCGATTTGTTTTGAAATCGCCCCGTTGACTCGATTCGATTCGAGTCGCGATGATTCCGTATTTTCGAACCGTCGGGGTGTTCTCAAAATCCAACTTCAGTGCCTCCTCTCGTACTCTTCTTCTGTCATCGGGCCTCCTATAGAGGAGGCTCGGTGACAGAAGAAGAGTTCAATGAGGTTTCCTGTCCGAAGACCGAAACTACTTTCATCCCGTTTTGCCAGAGAATCGCCACAGTCTCCTCTAATAATCCTGAATTATACGATTTGCATGGCCACCAACTAATGAAATTACAGAGGGCATAACACACCTGGGGAAAACTGAATTCTTTCGAGCCTCAAAATGTTTTCAAACATTGTCATTTGGGGCTTACTTTTCAAATGTTTGGAAAAAATACCCCCACTACGCCAACTCGAGATGAACACCACCTTCATCATACCTTCACGCAACCCAGGACTTCCATCCTCGTGAAATGCCTGCGGCATAAAAAATCTTTGCCCGCTCAACATACCCGTGTGACCCCTCACCCTCCCTACAGAGATTACGGGCTTGTTCGCAAGACTCTACAAAAATGGGGCAATTCTGGACAACCACATATTGATCAATAGCCATGGTGAGTTATCTATTGGAGTTGGAGTTATCTATGCAGCCTTTCATGTGGTTGGTGGGTGGTCTTGAGGGTGCAGTGGCACCTTGGGAGGGAGAGCTCATCGGAGATATACTGCGGTAGCATGCATGTTTGTCAAGTTTGTTATTTCTGAAAGCTAACACTAATTCTGGTTGAAAATACATAACTACATATTTGTTCTTATATATTTTCCGTTGTAGTGCGGTAGTTCAGTGGTTAGAATATTGGACTTTAATCCGAAAGATCGTCGGTTCGATCCTGACCAGCGGTAACTGATTTGCGTGATTTGGAGAGTCTGACAATTGCTTGCTTCTGCTTTGTTGTTCTTCCCACGTATTTTGGTATCCTTCACCCGTAAAACTGTCCAACACGATGAAACCCTGGTTGCTGAAAATACCGTTAAACCCCATTAAAACAAACGAACAAATATATTTTCCCAGCTTGAAGAATTAGCTAAGTGAGACAATATACAGAAACAAATGAACGTGAAGTAACGGACACTTGATGCAAAATTATTTTCGATTATTTATCCACTTGTCAGTACTTGTGGTACTTTGGCCCGAATGAGGATTAAATAGAGTTGATCATATATTATGGGTTTTGTTGTTTTTCGGTTGAATAATCAGAATGTATAAATTGCCCGAAGCTGCTATTAAATGCTACCACCTCACATGTCAATGTTTATTATTGTGCTTGCCGTTTCAAGGTACTGAATTGTGAGGTGGACGTGAACGAACAAGTTAAACATCCCTTTCGGGTATAAATTGAGCACAGTGTCTTTGCGAATATTCATTCATCAAAGGAAACACGAAAGGATGAAGCTGGGGCGCTTGGTTTTGTTTCTCTCATGTTTTCTAGTAGCAGCATCCGGTTCACAGCTGGAAAATGGTAAGGGACAATAATTTTAAATAGCATAAATATATCTTTAAAATTTTATTTTATTACATTATGCAATAGGAAAAAACAAATTATGGGGGGGGGGGGGGGGTCTGACTGAAATGGGTGATGTGTATGTATGGAAGGGTTCTTGGGACGTTCTGATATTCAGAGACATTTTGTGTTTATAATAGTTATATGTATTACGAAATTCCTGCACAATGTGAGAACAATGTAGCTGCATATATTGAGGCCAGTACATCGAGAGTGCATTATCTATAGGGTACCGACAAACGTTCAAGATTCGATTCGGTATCGACAAGGGCATCAGAAGTATCGGAGGGCAAGGGGCAGGGCTACCAAAAAGGGCACTCAACTCTGGATGTGCGTTAAAATCTTAAAATCATGAGTTTACAAAGTATCACAAATTGCACATCGGGCTTTGTTGAGTCAATATAAAGCTTTAGAATTCCCCTTGACGATTGTGTAGCTTCTTCGTTTGATGATTATTAACCCGTCTCCGTCATTATACATTATACCCCCACCCCACGTTAGAAACGAATACTCGAGAGATTCTCAGTTACAGTTCTCGGAAAATAGAGTTTTTTCCACTACTGCACTTGCTGGCAAAAAATGAGCGCCATGCCCTCTGCGCACCCTTTATAGACTCAGTACAGGGGACAGCTGTCCCCTGCTCCACCCCCACTTCTGGCGCCCTTGGATTTCGAAACTATTAATCTATTCACTGATTAGATTCGATTCGAAAAATTCCATACGAATTCCATATGAATATTTACAACAAGGTTTAGTTATTATTAACAAAAGACAAGTGCGAAATTGGACGCAGGAAACCCAGTTAGGCCTAGAAAAATTAAAAATCTGTTTATCAGGCCGACCCGCGTGTTCCTTTTGGCTAACGCATGCTCTCTTTTTATCACCAGTGCAAGCTTAAAAAAATAAAAATTAAATGGTTTATGTCTATTTTAACCAAGTTAAAGAAATTGATAAATTTGTCCCTTGAGTGCAACAAGGCTCTACAATGCTTTAGCATTGCAAAGCATTCTTTCACTCAAGGGGGGGGGGGGGGGGGGGCGAAATACACCACCACCCATGCTATTCTGTAGATTATGAGGCCTAAAACATAAAACAAACCAAGAACATGAACTTCTGATGGCAAAGAAATAATTACAAAAATAAAAAAAACCGCCCGCAAACTTGTAATTTTATAAACAAAAATGGCAAGAGAAACAAGATCTACTTTGTGGGGGCCTTATCTTATCAAATTATTATGTCATTGTGTCAACATCGTCTTGTGAGTTTTGACAAAGCAAATGTGTTATTTTGTAGCTGCTGTGATTGGAGATAGTTTGTGACAGTTCCATTATTTGTTGTTGTCATCAGTACGTGACGTATCTCCACCTTTCTGGTCCCGATTTGTAAACTGGATGAGGGATAATAATGGAGACCAAAGAGTATATTCTTTTGTCACAATACTTATCGCTTGTCAAAAGAATGCATACATGTCAACACTTTAAACTGTTAGGTGGAGAGAAGATTGTCACAATGATATATGAGATCTTCACCTTGCAAACAAAAAAAGTGACAGAACAAATTACACTTTGTTGAACATGCGTTAAATTAAGATATAGGATTTTCCACCACTCTTTCCCTTGTTGCTGGAATGAATCCGAACTTTCCCGTTTATTATTCACACAGCCATTCCGTAGTGGGTTATATATTCCAGTTGTGAAGAAGTAGAAGGGTGGAATGGAAGATGCCGTGGGAAATTTAGATCTTTCTGATATCTTTTAATCATCTATTTCTCCCCTTTCAGAGGAGTAACGCCCTGTCATATGATGAAGGGGATTGTGTTCATGGATAAAAGGACATTAGCCGGGAAAAGTTTACCACACTATTGATACATTGAAATCAAGACTAAATCAGCTTGAGAGGCTACCAGATTCTTGTTCAATAATTATTTTAGAAACACAGAAAGCGCATGAAGATATGGCCTTCCCATGTCATATTCGTTCGTGGGATACTGTAATAATGCGGCACACAGTTGAAAAGGGTCCAAGCCATTTCTCGAAGAAGCCTATCAACAGCGCGTCGCGGACGATTCAGTTGCTTCGGCAAATCATCATTCAAAAGAAACTCAATGGCACTGCATGAGTTTCAGAGTAAATAATAGGCTTCGCAATTCAGGCGCATAGCCAGGATTCTATAATAGGGGGTACTCTTACCATTTTTTTTTCTTGGGGGGAGGGAGGGAGGGGGTGGAAAATAATATTTGAAAGGCCATTGTGTGGGGTTTCGGAGAACCTCCCTAAGTCATAACTAGAACCCTCCGGTCATTGCCCTCCTCCCACTTCCCTTTCTTGTGTTTGAAGTCAATGCACATGTATTTAAGCTGGGCGTAACCCTTCTGCCTTCTTTTCCTTAACTCATTATTTCTTTACTCGTCATTTCATTCCATAGTTTAAGTAATCTCACACATCGCTGCCCGATGATCGGGGTCTCTTTACTCCACTCTGTTATTGTGTGGATTTGGTCTCGGATGTCACCCCGCTTTGTGCCGCCACAAGAGGTCTACTGCTGGTAAGAGGAGCGGTTCTTGTATCGGTGCTGGGCGTGGCGACGTCTGATACCAAACCCATCCCCGATGGAGGACGGAAGTCTGACCCTCAGGCAATGAGGTGTGGGTTTATCTAATGATCTACAACACCGTCTTACGTTCTATTCTCAAATGTGGCAGGGAGACGACTTACATAAGCTGTAAATTTTCTGTCGGATCCCACTTTTAAATAGCGTTCATCGGTGTTGTTGTAGTATATACTATTGTATCTTGCGTTGACTGTTCTTATATTTTTCTGTTTTGTGATGTATACTTACAACTTAATCCTTAATAAATATTGTTTAAACTAAAGGGAAGTGGGAGGGAGGAACGACGACCCGAGGGTACCACTTAGGATTAGAGACCCCACCCCGAGAAAATTTGGCAGATTTTGGTGCTCCAAGGCGAATGGGAGATCTGCGAAAATTATAGGAGGACCAAGTTCCCAGACCCCTGGACCTATACCCCTCCCACCACCGGCAGCTGCACTACTGATGCAATTAATGAAAAAAAGTTAAAGCGACATATTCCAGCAATGCATATAGACGTATTTCATAAGCTCGACATCACTGGTGTATCACAAGATTTGGGTGGGTGTGTTCACGAAGTTTTTTGACCGCGGTAGAGGACCTCGAAACTGTCATCATAAGTCACGTTACTTGTGACGTCATGGTTTTGATGATGACGAAAAATACCATCGTCAGCAAATGCCATCATCACTGACGACGTTATCAGCGATGCCATAACTAATGTCAGTAGTATTCAACGTGAAGCGGGGAGGGGGGCGGGGGGGGGGGGGGGGTTCAAAAAATTCCTGTACACAGGGCTGAATTTTTTTTTTCCTCCCGAAGACCACCCACCACCACCCTTTTTGAAGGAATTTTTTTTCGATTTCGAATGGTACACCCACCCCTCCCCCCCCCCCCCCCCCCACTAACCACCAATCTGGTCTAAATTGTCCAAATTTTAAATGCTTTCACTTGCATTTCATCTTCCTATTTCATTCTGACAGTCAGTCCATTTTTTTTAAGCTGTCCAAAGGGAGGTAACTAACAAAACAAAGACATATGCAACTTGATGCAGCTCTATCAGTGTCCGTGCAAATTTTACTTTAATTACATCTGGTTTCAGCTTTTCCAAACAATATAAAGGGTAAATAGATGGTACAATATCATATTTGGTGCTCAACAGTCATGAATTCATCAGAATTCATGAGCATAAAAACCTGATTTCAAGTATCCATTTATTTTCACAACGTCCTGCAACATCGAGCGGGCTGACACGACAACATGTGTACTTTCTGAGTTTTCTCGGCGAGTTTTCTGTGAACTTCAACTTACAACTGAAGGATGAGTATTTTACAGGGGAGCAGGAAGGTAAAAATATTTGGGGAGAGGCGGGGTGGTGACTGACTATATTCATTAATTGTGATTGCTTTTTATCTCCTGCTTAAAACCTAATTCACCCGAACACAATAACCATTTTCTGTTTTCTTATTTTATGTTAGTTCCAGTGCTTCTGGATGCTTTATGTTTTACCTGTTTTCACAAGTTTTATATTCATTTTATGTTTTATCCGCCCTTACTTTATAACTGTGATCCAGATAGTGTTTGGAGCTTATTTCAACAGAGTGTACTATTTTTAAAAGTGAAGAACCCAAGAAGCGCGGTAAAATGTCTCCGTTTTTGCGTTTGCCAAGTTGTCCGTTTGTCCGGACTTTCATTCAGACAATAAAAGGGGTAGCCTCCCGTAAATGATGTCTATTGTCCATGTATCGGGTAGTGCTTCCTTGTGGTAATTCTTTTATTCTTCAAATTGGCGGTTAGGAATTGGGTCTGCAACAAAGTAAAAACCACATAAAGATCCCATCTGTAGGAGCGTCCAAACGCGCTCAATCCCCTATTTGTGTCCATTCGTCCCTACTATATTATTTTTCTGACTTCTCGTGCTCTCCCAATTCCGAATTGAATAATGTCACGCAAATGTGGCGGCGAAACGATCGAACCACACACAGTAGGTACATAACTGCGTTTTGCAATTGATAATACCTATTAATAGAATCGGTTTTGCAATATATTCGTCAAAGAAACTAATATATGCGTGATGAACATGATAAAAGATGTTTAAATCAAACGAAAGATTAACCCTATCTTTGGCAAATGGGAGGGGGATAAATACCCCCTTATCACCCCTCTTTCTGCACCACTGACCATATTGGGCTTGTCATTTGGGGTAGAATTGTCGCAGCTATCCGGGCAGTCGTCCTTGTTTAAAAACCATTACGTTTTGAATCGCTAATAGCAACCGTGCTGGAGTCTCGTGTTGGTGTCTCCAACACGGCCGTAATGCAAGTTCTCCACAACATAGAGTCCAATAAAGGAATGCACGCGTTACAAATACATCGGATTCGCTCTTAGAGCACTGAATTTTGCAAAATTCTCTCGAGGGAGGCATAGTAATGACTAGGATCTTCCGGTAATTACTCCCCCACTTCTCGGAAGGAAGGAGGGGTGGTAACGACCGCAGCCCCCCCCCCCCCCACGACTTTCCCGATATTATCTTTTCCTCTCCCCCAAAAGGGCCTGTGTACCACATATTATAGAATCGTTGCAAGTACTTTGTTTTTTAGTTATTTGACTACAGAGAGAGAATATATCATCATCCATCAAAAATATGCTTCACCGCCTGATATTATTTGAACACATAAACAAAAATCACAATGTCACAGTTACAACTATTAATTTATAGCTGTCAATCTCCAAAAGAGATACAATGAACTTCATTCAGAGAGAGTTGCCATGATTGTTGTATTGATGGATGATCAACATGACACAGTATTTCTGAATGCTCTTTAGTATCAAGACCTGATAAATTCCCCATCATATTTAAATGCCGATATATTGGTGTACATGGTGAAAAGTTTTATTGCTAAGGATTTCTGTTAGAGAAGCAGGTGCGATCCTTCTATTGTATTTCCCACCTCAACCAAGATGTACCTAACAGTTTAACGTCGATATAAAAGGGCCGCAACGGATTGCTTTCAGGCTCAATCCTAGGGCGTCGTAGAACCTCCACCTTCTCCTCTGTTGCTAATGTTTTAAACAACTTAGTTATCTTGTTTAAGCTACATAGCCACTAGTTTAAACAAGTGAGTAACTCGCTAAGCCCCTCAGTAAGATACCAAAAGTATTCTAAATTTAAACATGTAATAAAAATTCGATGAATTGTGCAGATACATCAGGGAAGGTGTATCACGATTTAATGTGAGCCAACATATTGACATACCAGCCGAATTCGTAAACTTCAAGCAGAGTTTGTCTCCATTCGTAAACAGGATAACTGCCAGGAGTTTGTCGAATTTGGGTATTGGACAAATAATAATAATAATAATAATTTTAAAGTCTAGAATCCACACACGGTGCTCAATGGCTGTAGAATAATTTCATACATACATGTACACACATACACGTACATTATCTCGCAGATACAACTGCAACCAAGGCAACATCGTGGCGATAAAAGTGACGGAACCCCCCAAAAAAACAAAAATTGTAAAAAAAAAGAATTCTAGGGCAACGCCGGTAAATGGGAACGAATTTATTTTCTGTCAGCCGTCAGGGCTCAGAGGCGCGTACCGACTGAATTCGTCCCAATATCAGAGCTCATCACATTTGATGTTTTACATCAAAACCAACAATCATCCACAGTATGTAACTTAAATATGAAAAACACCCACTTTACACCTATATTCAGTATATTGCTGTATCTATCTGATCGCATGTGCTGAAAGTAGCCTGCAAGCCAATAAACATTCAAATAAGGAGTACACATCACAGTCTCCGTGGTACCACGTGAAGTGATACAATATTTGATACTGTGTGACACACAGGCTTTTGTTTCACTTGTTTAGCCTCTCAAATCCTCTATACTTATTTTTTCTTGCTTCAAAAATATAGCTTTTGGCTCCTCATTGGAACAAGATTGCAGTCTTTCCATTGACAAGGAAGGAGATATCGGTATTTTCACTGTGTGATTCTCCCTTGTTAAAACGAGTTTGAAAGGTGTATCTAACAAAATGGTTTCCTGACTGTATAAAGCTGACGTAAGTAGTAGATTATGTACCCGACCGGCCCCATCAGCCGGATACCGGTCCGGACCCCGGAGGTGACGTCATAGTCGCGTGACCCAGTGACGTTATGTTTGGTTGTCAAGGTAGCCCACATGAGCAGCCATCTTGTGGCGTCATCTCCATAGTGATACGTGGTGTTAGTGCGCATGCGCAACGCGTGTTGTTAGGGTGATGCGTGTTTCCGTCATCCATTTTGTGTACTGGAGGCCGCCATTTTGATTTCCATGGTAGCACGTGGTTGCTATGTTACCCAAAGGCCTATAACAAGACAGGGATATGTTCGATGAGTGTGTTCGATTGAATAAGAGTAATTTACCGATTCGCAGAATTACCACAAATAACCCGACATGTTGTACTTGTTCGAATTCTTACAGAATCCTCTGCTTCTATCTATGCTATAGTGTTCGTCTACCCGACCCTGTTCGTTTGTTCTGGAGTATACCCCAGTGGAGTAGAAGAGCCTCTCATTTGGAACAGTTTTGTTACTATATTTAGATTTTCTGATCTGTTCAGGCTAGTTCTAACCCTATTTCGAATACTCTTGTTCATGTTTCATTTCTCCAGGTCATCCAAATTAGTTCATTTAGCGACCACGACCCGTGGCACCTTAATTCCACCACTCCTAAATAACGAACTTCGGCACCCCTTTTCTGAAATGAGGCCATGAGGGCCATGAGAAAATCCATCAATGAGGTTTAACTTACTCTACCTCTCAGCCTCTTCGATATTTAGGATACCTCTGACCCAGCTCCTATATGGCTCCTAGCTCCTATATGGTTCCTATATAGCTCCTATGAGGACATGAGAAATCCCTCAATGAGGTCTATTCTACTATCCCTCTTAGCCTCATTTCGGTTGAGGCCATGAGGGCCATGAAACAATCCCTCAATGAGGTCTAATTTACTATCCCTCTTAGCCTCATTTCGGTTGAATCCATGAGGGCCGTGAAAACAATCCCTCAATGAGATCTAAATTACCAGCCCTCTTAGCCACATTTCGGTATTTAAAGTCCAGCTCGTATATGGCTCCTATATGGCTCATATACAGCTCCTATGTAGGTAGTCTTACCAACGTCTTCCATCTTATATCCAAAACTCCAAGGCCACTACTTGTCTATGGTCTATCTGTCCTATGATTTGCCTCTTTTGTAGTGTCATCCAGTACTATAGTCTAACAATCTTGCAGTCTTGTGCCTTTCGGCCTTGTTCCATTGCTATTGGCTACCGTTATTCTGCCCCATGCCTCAACCATTAATATTGACGTGTAACACTACTTCCTGGCTATACCTATCTCTGTCTCGACTGCACCCTCACTCAGATCGCTTCATATCCCCCAACATGAACCATTTTATACAGCGTTCAATGTAAAATATCCATAGACAGGCTATATAACAGATTCCTAATGTGGGATTCTTATCCGACTCAGTAAAATTGGATTCCGTGTTTTTATATAAATTATCTAGGGTATTAAAGAAACTTTCTATATTGGTACAAGTGGGTATAACACGACATAATGATAGGGTTTGTTGTATAACTGAGAGGGAGCGCTGTGTCTCAGAGGTAGACTGTTGGACTTCTGTGCTAGACGTCCCGAATTCGATTCCCGTCCGGGACGACCCGCGTTGTGTCCTTTATCCCAGTTGCCTACATAGGGGCACGATGATGCCGTGTACTAAGGCGTACTGCAAGTCGACGGTGCACATGTCTTCAACCGCTATAACCCTGCTTGAGCAGAGCTTGAACGGAGTTAGAATGTTGAGGAGCTCACAGTTGCTCGTCGATGCTCGATGGTTCTCTCCGGGTACTCCGGCTTCCTCCACCCGTAAAACTGTCACGGTCATGATTAGCCATTGTGCATAAGTATGGGACCTTAAACACCAATATATAAGTAAATATGTATAACTGAGAGTTAGTGTTTTCTATGATAGATTCCGGACACTGAGTTCGTCCGCACAATCTCATTTTTTTAGTCTACCCACCATATTCGGCGTCTGACATAGAACTATTAGAAGTACAGGAAAAGTTTTGTGCAAGCACAAGCGCGCGATGAAATGCCCATGAAAACACTTATTTTGTGCATATATCATGCAATCTTTTCGTATTACAACATACACAAGAAACATTTTGTGAATAAAGTATAGAGTCCCTCTCACTAAAAGAAGATAACTTCTGTATCTCAAAGCAGTTTGACTAGTTATTCACAAGAAATTAGTTTAAAATAATTTCGAGTTTATTGGACAGTGTTCAAGGCTATAGGGATTAATATATTTCTTCGAAAACACTTGAAAGGTACCCTTCCCACATAAAACACTCAGCCTCCCCTAAAAACCCAGCTTTTTGGACGAATCTCCCGGTACGAAACTCGACTTCGGACAAAACACCCGTGTTGAGGCGATTTTTCAGAGGAACTGCCCGGCACCATCTCCAAGTATTGTCAGTGGTGGTTTTCGATATTTTTAAAAAAGTACTTCAAGCTTATTTGGATAAGAGGGGGAGGGTCCCGGTGGCTGCGCTTTGGGGTAGAGATCTCCATTCGAAGAAACTTGGAAAACTAAACCCCACCCCCTCCACACACAAAATAAACAAAGCAGAATACATAAATGTACGCTACAAGCATATCGCGAATTGGGAGAAAATATTCACGCAGAGTCGAGGGTGGATGTAACATAACAAAAAAAGTTTTTAAAAAGTACTTCTAACTTTTGAGGTGGCATAACACAACATGAATATTGAAACATTGAATGCGATGAATCCCAGTTTAATAACGAATTCCGCATATTACTGGATCCAGTATATAAATATACAGTTCCATTATTTGATTTTCCAAGTCATGTGAATCGACCTGAGAATCCACTACTGCATGATCTGGGGCAAGTATGGCCCTAGTATACACGCGAGCTAAATAACGTTCCCGTGCCCCTGATTGGTTGAGTTCAATTGCTGCTACAATTTAGCTTGACAATGAGAGTGAAGATACAGGTACAATTTAGTATACAGTTGGTGCAATTTGGCTAAACTGCAGGTACAATTTATCAAATTGTAGCTATAATTTAGCTAAGTTGCACGTACAGTTTACTAAACTGCACCTGCAATTTGATAACAAATGAAAGTGTCAATGACAATGTAGCTTAACTTGACTGTGTGTAGTGTTTGATTAAAAGGATAATATTCAACGTTTATGAAGGATTATGAAATACGACAAGAATTCTGATAATTGAGATTATGTTTATTTCTGTTCCCTGTATTCTGCTTTCAATAAGACTAATTTGAGGTGTAGACTGTTCTGAAGAATTGAGGTCTGGGTTAATGTTGCCCACACAGTTCATGTATGTCAACAAAAGTTAACAAGTTACAGTAAAATTATTCCAAAACGAGTCATCCTACCAAGTTACAATAAAATCCCCTTTATAAATATAACTCGTAGACTTTGCTGAAGGAATCAAGATCACATGAGGGTTCGGTGGTCACGGCTGACCGACCATGACCAAAATAGGAAAGCCTCATCTTGATATCATACCAAGTTATCCTACCAAATTACAATGAAATCCCTCCATAAAAAACAACATGTAGACAGTGCTAAGAGAAGCTAGGTAACGTGATCAGGCGGCGGTAACGGTGACCTTGTCTAGTACTGAAACGATTAACCGGATAATCGGTTTGAAACCAGTTAGCTACCTAACCGATTAGAAAAACCGTCAATCGGTTATCCGAAATGTCGAAAGTTATCGTCATTCCACGTGTAAAACGTAGTAAATCTGCCGCTTCTCCTTTGTGATAGATTACATATCGATGCAGTGTTGTGTATATTGAGAAATAATCGGCTTTGGCGTTCAGGACTTCGTTAATGATCGGTAGTTTCCGTGAGTAATGAGTAATCGCAGAAACTATTCCGTAGTGTGTATACAAACGAACGTTGTCGAATACGATCGTCATTCCACTGTAAAAACGTAATAAATCTGCCGCATCTCTTTTGGGATACTTTACACCTCGAAGCAGCGCTGTATATATTGAGAAATAAACGACTATGGCTTCAAGACTTCGTTGATGATTGGCAATTTCCGTGATTACTGAGTAACTGCAGAAACTATTCCGTAGTATGTACACAAACGAACGTTGTCGAGTACTCGACAACGTTCATTTATACACACCCTACGGAATAGTTTCTGAGAATACTGCATTCCAATTCCTCTAGTTTTGATCCCAGATTCGATGAAATAGTGGCTATGGATAACCGGATATTAACCGGTTATAGCTCTCGGTTAGTTGGTTGTGAAAATGAGCCAACCGTTTCAGCCCTAGGCTAAACCCTTCCAAAAAGCACTTTCTCATCTAGACATCATACAGAGTCATCCTACGAAGTTGCTATGAAATCCCTTCATAAATACGACCTATAGACTGTGCTAAAGGTGTCCGGGCTTCGGGTCCGTGCAACCGTCACGGTTGGCCAAAAGGGGCGTTCTCATCTAGACATTATACTCAATCAACCTACCAAGTAACAATGGAATCCCTTAAATACGACTTGTAGATTGTGCTAAAATTGCTAAAGGCTTTCGAGTTTAGGGCTCCGGCAGCCGTCGCGTCTGTCCGATCCCGACCAAGGGGACGTTCTCATCTAGACATGACCTCGAACCTGCATATGAAATTTCGTGATAATCGGACAGGAACTATGGGGTGTAGCCTGTGCTAAAGAAAATGTGAACAGACTCACATACTTCCGCACGCGTGATGGCAATAGTTTACCTTGACTTTGTCAAGTTAAGCTAAAAATCAGGCGCTAATAAGCCGCAATACATGACAAACCAGACAATGATCCGAGTGGTAATGCAAAAAGCCTTTTGAAACTGAGATTAAAATAGCACACGACTGGTTATTTCTTTTTTCTTCAAACTCGGCCTTTAAAATAGTTGCCTTTTTCGGCTCAAACAATTTAACAGTAAAATTTAATATGTTTTTTGTCTCACAGATCGTGTATATTGTAGAACACACAAATGTGATGTTTCTCAAAAGTAAATGTATAAGTCGAAGCGAGTGTTGTAATTGCAGTAACCCTAGCTGGGATTCCAGCGGAGAATAGCCAATTTTATGATTTTGATATTAATGTGCTATTCTCCGCTGGAAGTTTAAACACAGGGGCTCGTTACAAACAATGATTGAGGAATTAAATAATATTATAAAATAAGCATGACTGGATACCCCCTAGTATATAATATAATAACAAAAGGGAGGACACACAATTCCTACTTCGGTTTTTCAAACGGTTCAAAATATATTCTGCCTCAGTTCGGCCATCGACTTCTGTGCACCGTTTTGTCAGGAAAAGGCTTATCTTCCAGACTGCACACATGTTTTCATCATATTAAAATAAAATCAATGCACAAAACATGATTTATTGTCACTTTCCTTCGAAAAGAACTCTGGTGGTACCGGAAGCTCGGCTTTCAGCTGTTGAGTCTCATCACCACATCCCCAAGAAAAGTCGGCCCTGAATATTTCGTCCGCAACGGCGTTTCGTTTTTGTCAGTCATTTCTGCCATATTCAGAGGCCGGAAAGCGGCAGGGTGGGTCTGCCCCAAACAGTTTTGAGAATTTATGTGAAAAATATTCGGCAAATGAGTGTCGATAAATGCTTTTATTATTTTTATCACGGCTTATGTGTGTTTACAACTAAATTGCCAGTGTAAGTGTCTATTTTCATGTTTTCAGCCAAAGTACTTGAGTCTTCTTTTGATCGGTCTGGGTGATTTCAGTGAATTTCTGGACCACAATGAAGAGTTTTGGACACGTAGTATGTTAGAGAACTTCATATTGTACATTATATATATTGTTGTGAGGATATAGGAGCGGCCGTCCTTCCATCCCCACCATCCCCTTGTTTCAGAGTTCTGAACATTGGATTATCTCTAAGACTCTAACTCGTATGATGTTAAACTCTGATATTATCAGACACTGCCACTGGGTGCTGCTCTGCATCCACTGCCCCCCCCCCCCCCCCCTTTCCTGCACAAAAAATATAGATGCTTCGGCGTGGTCTCCTCTGCTTTCGGCATCCGTCTGATGTGGTAGATTGAAAATATGGTTACGTGACAACTCGGCCTCGGGTCAACTCGACCCGAGCCGATTCTCCAGGACAACTCGGTCATGATTATCCATTGTGCAGAAATGTGACCTTGAACACAAATAAATAAATAAACTTTGGACCTGAAAGGGTGTCAGGCACAACACTCACAGGAACCAAGTGATCCGGTTCTTGACTGCTACATATCGTCTGATGGTTCTAGAATTTCTCGAAATTATCCTCAATAATTACAATGCCATACTGACAACAGAAACCTGACCAGAAAATTAGAAACACACATGTTACGGTCAAATACAAGAGACGATGTAAGGATACTTGAATTGAGGCAACCAAACACAAGCGAGTATTAGACATCAGCATGAGTGTTCCCCTTAACTACAAACGCTGCACGATGTGTGGGGATCATTCTTGATGCACACGATGTACGAGTCCAGACGCGGCTTGTCCTGTGGACCATGATGGTTAAGGGTCATAGGCCCCCGGCTTGGAATGGCACGACGAAATATGGGACCCACATGGTCAAAAGGGGTCCCCAAGCCACAAGCTTACAGAAGCGAGAAAGAGAGAGAGTGGGGTGTGGGAGAGAGAGAGAGAGAGAGAGAGAGAGAGAGAGAGAGAGAGAGGGGGGGGAAGGATGTCTCTGTATTTGCAGGAATTTGAATTCGTGTATCGTAAATCACCAACTGAACTTCGTGTACACTAGCATATAGGCCTCAGTCGAGATCCGATGACCGCTAAGAGACCCTCATATCGGTCCTCGAATCGAGACTGGTACCCAGCCAGTATTTGTATATGAAGACTACCTGGACAAAAGGAACCATGTCCACCACACTCGACAGTGCTCCAACATATGTGCATGATGCCCCCCCCCCCCCCCCCATCCCCACCCAGAAAAATAATCTTCTTTATTGAAGGTTGCATTTTACTAAAGTATCTCAAAAAGCACTAAAGGTGCACTCTGTTTCTTCCGTTGGGGGGGCACCTTCCAGTGTTTAGAGTCACTAAACCCAAACTACATGTAGATTGCATATTCTCCACTGGCGAACATGAAATCTACATCTTGTACGAGCTTAGTAAGAATCGAGAATTTTGCTCCTTTTCATATGCAATTTTCAACATTTTCACCCGTCAGGCTGAACCATTATCGCCCAGTGCGTCTTGGGCCCCCTGATGGTTTGAGCAACGAATAATATCCGTATGCAGAAATAAAAGAAAACAATCAGGTGGGGTTTTATCCATGGTGACCATGTTCTTTTTGGGGGCATTAAAGGAATCGTCATTGGGAAAGTATAATCTGCATCAGTCTTGTTTCTAATCGTTTTTGAGGGACGAACAAACAACGGCTCCTGGCGGGATTGTGCCTACTTCACCTTCGCCGAATTGGGAATAGCCCTACGTGAAAAAAAGGACAAAAGACATGGGGTGCAGCAGAACCATGATGGCATCTTTCACAGCCTTATGGGTGGAACACCCTCTCACGTTGGGGGGGGGGGGGGGGTAATAGTTTGCGAGCGCTGAAGACGTGTGAGTACGTCATCCTATCCCTATGCCGCCATCCCCCGCGCGCAGACCATTACCTTCAAGAGATTGTATCCATGTTATATACATGCAGTAACAAGATAGAAACTCAGAAATCTGATGTTTTCAGATAGCGTCTGGCGCATTGTTTCGTGGGAGATTTGTTTCCATTGCTATAAACTGAAATCCAGACTAGACTTTATGATTCTGGAGAATCATGGCTTTTCCCGATGAGATTCCTTGATTTTTCATGCCCCCACAGTGTCTGATGAATTGTTCTTAACTGTCTCACTGAAGTTCCTTCATTGATGTTATGAGAAAGGTGATCTCAAATGACTCAGTTTGATAAAAAAAATTGTTTAGGTAAAACCATCATTACCGGTGGAGTGGGTTAATATTAATATCGTCGTCCCACAAGTTAATGGCCGACAAAAGAAGTTATGTTTGTTTGACACATACGCACTGAGTGCTCTGTCTATTTGAAAATGGTCCATTTTATCTCAAATGTATCCAAAATATTGATGTCTGGCAGTTTGTAGAGGGTTAACATGTGCTAACAGGAATATTTATTCATGCAACTTGCAATTCCAAACCCAAAAGTGCGAATGGCCATTTTTACTAAAAATCTACAAGATGTTTTCAGAGAAAGCCATGCGCATACGCTCTTTTCGAATTCGACGTGACGAAATGCGAAATTCGTATCGCTCTTATTATTTATTTATTTATTGGTGTTTAAGGTCACATATTTCTGCACAATGGTTAATCATGACCGTGACAGTTTTACGGGTGGAGGAAGCCGGAGTACCCAGAGAGAACCACCGAGCAACGGCGAGCAACTGTCAGCTCCCCAACATACCAACTCCACACAAGCAGGGTTAGCATTGGTTGAAGACAGGTGCACCATCGACGTGCAGTACGCCTTAGTACCGTGCCCCCACGTGGGCAATGGGAGTGAAGTGTCTTGCCCAAGGACACAACGCGGTTGCCACCGGTGGGATTCGAACCGAGGACCTCTCGGCTTGCAGCCTGCACCTCTACCTACTGAGCCACCGCGCCCCCTCGTATCGCCCTTCATGGAAAGTGATGCCGCAACTATCCATGAACAACGAGTGAAAATTTCATGGAAATCTGCCTAGAATTGGCTGGGATATAGCGTTTTGAAAAGAGGAGGTAACTGTTTGAATTTGGTCCTTCCTTTTCAAGCCAGTTCGAAAAAAGATGTCGTGAATGGGCGCAGACTCCCTTAGTGCCCCCCCCCCCCCCCTCTCTGGAGTAAGTCCACTTAAATGTTACAATTGTGTGTGACTGGTGGAGAGTTGGCTGTAAATGGAAGTTGCTTCTTTAAGACCGCCACCCAGGGATCCAAACACAACCTTTAAACCAAAGAGAATCGTCAGAAGTTTAAAGTGAAAAGAAATTGGCGGTGATTGGGTTTCTGGTATTGGACATTAAAATAGCACTTCTGACATACACGAACCGTGTCCAGACCGCTGGAGGCAGCGACTTGAAATTTTCAGAACTTGTTCGACGAACCCTGGCCGACATTTTGGGATCTGTTAGTTTAAACATATTTATTTGCCAACAAAAGCATAGCAAAAGGATTGGAGGACAAGTGCTCAACACTTAGCAAACCCTCCTCTCCATTACATATAACATTTAATAATATAATTATTGTAATAATGGTAGCAATTAAATAATGTACAAAACTTTACTAATAGATTTACACTTATATTTTCTGCCAAATAAAAATAGGCAAGAGAGAGAGAGAGAGAGAGAGAGAGAGAGAGAGAGAGAGGAAGAAGAAGAAAAAAGAAGTAAGGCTCACAGTGAAGGGGCAGAGATTTCCACTGATAAATGTTGCTCAAACTCCTACGGAAGTGTTCCATTACAATGGCTAAACAAGAGGGATCTGTTTGGAGCGTCCGGACCGCCTGGAAAACACCACGCATCGCTTGGAATGTGAGAGTACTATTCGTCCCGACTCTGTCAGTTTAGAATGGACATGGGCAGTGTTGTAGGCGACTGTAGAGCTGCGATTGAGCATAACGTCCCAGGTTTCGGTGCCTCATTGCCTTACCGACTCCAAGGTATGATTGTTTGTCTCAATATCGTCCTTACTACTTGTAGTTTATACCGTTGCCATACTTTAATGTAGCCTCTTGCCGTTTTCGAGACTTTCGACCCAGAACGCCCGCCAAGGTGGTGAAGTGCGGGGGAGGGGGGGGGGGCTACAGCGGCGGGGGGGGGGGGGGGTTGTATCCTGACACTATCTTTAAACCTTAGATAATCCGCAGAAGTTGAAGTGAAAAGAAATCGACGGTGAGTATGTTTTTTGGCGGGAAACGATTAACGAAAATTTGCCAGTTAGACATTCAAATTGCACTTCACACAAACACGAACCGTGTCCAGACCGCTGAAGGCAGCGACTTCTGATTTTCAGAACTTGTTCTACGCACCCTGGCCGACATTTTGGCATCTGTTGCAAGTGTCGATACCGCGTGGAGAACACCATGCATCGCGTGGAAAGTGAGAGTACTATTCGTCCCGACTCTATCAGTTTGGAAAGGAATTGGGCACTATTGTAGACTACTGTAGAGCAGCGATTAAGTATAAAGCCGGAGTTTTTTTGTGCCAAATTGCCTAACCGGCTCCAAGGTACGATCTTTCGTCTGTACATCGCCCAGATCGCCTGTAGTTTATAGCGTTACCATACGTTGAAGTAGCCTTTTGTCATTTTCGCCACTTTCTACCGAGATTTGAGGGTACCTTCCTTCAACCCCGATTTACAGCGAAATCTAGCCATGCTCACAACCACGCCCCTCTCCCCGTCGGCCCGGGTGCTTCTAAAGATAGAAAGGTCAATGGGGAGGGGCAGGTGTACTTGGTGTAAAAACAGCAGGGGGGGGGGCACGTGTCCTAGGTAAAAGAAACAGCAGGGGACAGGTGTCCTAGGTACAATAAACAGCGGGGGGGGGGGGGGGGGGAGGAGGGCAGATGCCCCCGCTAATTAATTTTAATAGCAGGCAGTTGTTCATGGGGCAGGTGTCCAATCCTATTGCACAGGTTCCAAATTTTCTATGGTACTTGGCCTCGACGGAAACAACATTTCAACAAGAAACAACGGGAAACCTATTTGTAGTAAAGCTGCAAATATAAACCTGATTTTAGGACCATTCCATGGACAGTTTAAAGCCTACTGCGATATCAGCGTTTCTTACTCTCCGCAGTATTTCACCCGAGTCGAGTGCTGACGTCATGCAAGTTTGACGGACACGCTTTCAATTTTGTTATTGACAACAACATATTTATAATTTCGTGATTACTGATCGGAATTTTGAAAACTACACACACAATCGCGAAAGAGTTTTCTGAAAAACACGATTCTGCAAAAGGTTTTAGTGAAATTTGATTATTTTTTTTTTATTTTCAACTTCGATGGCTCTTGTCGAAAAGGTGCTAATCACTGATCGTCCCAAACGAGATCAAAGACTGACGCCGTATACTAATAACATACAGAGAATCTTCTAAGAATATACACGCGCAATTCTAAAATGCAACAAATCAAGTCTTTTTTCAGGTTTTACGAGAGAAATATGTCCAATTGTATCATTGAATCATGTTTAGGTATATGTGGGCGAGACATTTTCTATACGGACAAAATACAGATTAAATAAAATATTTGCCATTATTTTCCGCAGACGTATTTTTGTCTTTGCTTCTTAGGGAAATCCATGCTGCTAAATACAATGAAGAAGTGTTATCTAATGAGGTCAGAACCGTCAGGTGGTCGATCCGACACCGCACCTCGAAGAAGATTTAGTGGGGGTGTCGATTTTACAAGTAATGTAGGCAGCGTACACGGCATGGGCTGTCTGTCTTTAATCCTATAAACAGGGTTAAGGCTTGATTTTTTGAATACCCTTATTTATTTATTTATTTATTTATTTATTTATTTATTTATTTATTTATTGGTGTTTAAGGTCACATACTTATGCACAATGGCTAATCGTGACCGTGACAGTTTTTTTGGTGGAGGAAGCCGGAGTACCCGGAGAGAACCACGAAGCATCGACGAGCAAATGTCAGCTCCTCAACATTCTAACTCTGTTCAAGCTCCGCTCAAGCAGAGTTACAGAGGTTGAAGACATATGTACCATCGACGTTCAGTATGCCTTAGTACACGGCGTCATCGTGCCCCCATGTCGGCAACCGGGCTACTTAACGCCAATTATCCAAATGGGAGCACGATGCCGCCGTGTACAAAGGCGTACTGCACGTCGATGGTACGCATGTCTTCAACCAATATAACCCTGCCTGTGCTGCAGTGCGGAGTTACGATGTTGGGGAGCTGGCAGCTGCTCGTCGTTGACTGGTGGTTCTCTCCGGGTACTCCGGCTTCCTCCATCCGTAGAACTGTCACGGTCATGATTGGCCGTTGTGCAAATATTATCATGCACTGTAGTGTGGAATATGAAGTGAGACGTACCTTTCAATGTGTGTTTGGTTGGAGAAAGAGAGAGGGGAAGGGGTGGGGGGGGGGGGTGGTAAGATCGGTAATATTGTTGGGATAAATCTACCGATGGCGTTGGACACCATGCAATTGACAGCCCATTTTCTGAAAATGTCTATGCTTGGCAGCCTCTGGAGGGTTAGCAAATGCTTACCGAAATATTTTGTCCATGCAACTTGTAATGTCACTCCAAGACCTGCGAATGCAAACTTTTTGTTGAAAATCTTTTTGAGAAATCTACAGAAAACTGGAATTTTAAGCTTTTAGGGGTATATCTCCTTAACTAGCCAAAAATGGGTTAAGACCTTGATTTTTGAATACACTTACTACTTACAAAAATGTTTCCCTGGCAGCTTTGCGTCCGGTAAAAGAAGTTATTTTCCTCTGTTGCCTTCTCATTTGATGTTGTTGGTGTCCAAAAATGGACTATTTTTTCAGAATTTTGACTTTTAGCAGTTCATAAAGGGTTAACCAATGCTTACCAGAATAATTTATCCATTCAAGTGGTAATGTGACACCAAGACCTATCAATGGCCATTTTTTGTTGAAAACCCTACCAGATGTTTGTAAAGAAATCCAGGGAAAACATAAATTTTTAAGCCTTTGATGGGTATCACTATTAACAACAACAAAAGGGGTTAACGCTTGGTTTTTTGAATACCCTTATTACTTACAAAAATGGTCCTTGGTGAATTCCACTTCCGACAAAGGAGATTAAGTTTATTTCTCAGGTACACGTCGGGAGCTGTGGGTGTCCGAAAACAGCCCATTTCAACAAAATTACGATGTTTGATAGCCTGCAGAGGGTTAATAAACGCTCACAGGAATATTTTGTCCATGCAGCTGTCACACTAAGACCTGCGAGTAGTCATTTTTTCTTGAAAACCTACAGGATATTTTTAGCTAAATCCACAGAAAATGGGAATTTTAAGATTTTAAGGGGTCTCTCTCTTTAGCTTTGCCAAAATGGGTTAAGACTTCGACTTTTGAATACCCTTACTACTTACAAAAATGTTTCCATATAGATTGTGCGCTCGATAAAAGAAAGCACTTTTCGTTGTGGCGTACCCGTTGGGTGCTGTTGGCGTCCAAAAACAGCCCATTTTATCACAATTTTGACTTTTAGCAGCCCGTGGAGGGTTAACAAATGCTAACCGCAGTATTTTGTCCACGCAGCTCTATTGTCACATCAAGGCCTGGGAGTGACAATTTTTTCTTGAAAATCTGCAAGACTCATTTAGAGAAATCCACGGAAAACCTGAATTTTTTAGCTTTTTGGGGGTATTGCTGTTTAACCAGCCCAAAACGGGTTAATGCTTGGTTTTTTGAACACCATTATTACTTACAAAAATGATCTCCGGTGAATTCCACTTCAAATAAAGGAAGTTATGTTTATCTCTCGTGTATCGTTTGGGTGCTCTGGGGGCCTGAAACCGGCCCATTTCATCAAAATTTCGATGTTTGGCAGCCTGTGGAGGGTTACCATATGCATCGCAAAATATGTCGTGTGTATCAAAGGTTGTGTCATAGGTAGGTCTAGTAATGATGGATGTTTAAAAAAAATCCTAAAGACGTGTTTCGAGAAAGTGCCGATAAACCCCAATTTTGGCAGTTTTTTGCCAATTCTGGCGAAATAAGGGTTAAATCGAAAATTCCGCTTCGGTACATTTTTAGATTTTTTGCCACTCTATGCGTGTGCCAAATTGTGTGAAAATCGGTTCGAAAATGGCTTCTGAATCGTACGGACAAAAATGTGTGGAAAAAAAAAAAAAAAAAAAAAAACCCAAAAAAAAAAAAAAAAAAATAATAATAATCCGTACAAAAACAATAGTCTTTTCCAGAGGGAAAAGCCTAATTATCCAACAAGAAACGCTATTCCCAAACGATTGTGCACAGTTTCAATGTTTCAAGGAGAACGTCTCCAAAGTGTTCAGTTAAGTCGAATTTTGTTGGATCATCCCGTAATGGCGACATGAGTGTAAAAGAGGACTCCGCGACTGGAGGGGGGGGGGGGGGGGGGGGGTGGGGGCATTGTGAGTATCCCATAAGATGAATTCACAACAATTAAACACCAACACTAGAGTTGCGTGAAACATAACGTAATAAATGTGTGTGTTGGGGGTGTAGGAGAGGCGAAAAACGATTTAAGGAGTAGCGAATAGTGAATGGTTTTCTATAATTCAAAAGAATATGCTCCGCGGGCCAATCTTTGGTGGTATTTGAAATACAGTCGGAAAACTCAGCGACCGGGGGTGGGGGGGGGGGGGGGGGGGTTCTTGTTTTTTATATTGCTTTTAAAAGTCGGAGGCGCTGAAATGTAAAAGGTCGTTTCCGAAACCATGTCTCGGAATTCATGTAAAACTCTATGACCTGAGAAATAATCCGGCCGATTTTAGCGTATGAGATAAGTGTATGTAAGTGGCCAATTTCTGAATTCGAACCCCCTCCCCCCCGCTCCCTCCCCTGTCTGGCATCTGTCATTAAACAACAAATATCTACTTGCTTCAAGTTGGTTGTGTTGTCAATACACATAAAAAGTAAAAAGTTTCTCGTATCAGTGGATTTGAGTAAATTGACAAGTCTGATAGTTACATGCCGGCTGTTTTCTGCGGTTAGTTCGTCTTCACTGATCCGTAAAATATTCTGGAACAATCTTACATTCATGCCTTAAGAGTGTAATAATCAAAAGGAACTAAATAATAATAAAGTCAGGTCCACTGAAATGTAAACAGCATTTTTGAGACCCTTTCAGAGAGATTGATGTATAGCTTTGCGACTGAAGAAGTGATCAGGACAATTTTAGCCGAGTTGGGGCTGAGTTGTCCCGGAGAATCGGCTCGGGTCGTGTTGTCCCGAGGCCGAGTTGTCACGTAACCATATTTTCTATCTACGACTGCAGACGGATGCCGAAAGCAGGCCAGAGCACGCCGAAGCATCTACGTTTTTTGTGCAGGGGAGGGGGGGGGGGGGGGGCAGTGGATACGGAGCAGCACCCAGTGGCAGTGTCTAATAATATCAGAGTTTAACGTCATACGAGTTAGAGATAATCCAATGTTCAGAACTCTGAAACAAGGGGATGGTGGGGATGAAAGGACGGCCGCTCCTATATCCTCACAACAATATATATAATATACAATATGAAGTTCTCTAACATACTACGTGTCCAAAACTCATCACTGTGGTCCAGAAATTCACTGAAATCACCCAGACCGAACAATATGCCAACCTTGTGTAATCTGTCCGCTCGAAACGAAGACTCAAGTACTTTGGCTGAAAACATTAAAATAGACACTTACACTGGCAATTTAGTTGTAAACACACATAAGCCGTGATAAAAATAATAAAAGCATTTATCGACACTCATTTGCCGAATATTTTTCACATAAATTCTTAAAACTGTTTGGGACAGACCCTCCCCGCCGCTTTCCGGCCTCTGAATATGGCAGAAATGACAGACAAAAACGAAACGCCGTTGCGAACGATACGTTCGGGGCCGACTTTTCTTGGGGATGTGGTGATGAGACTCAACAGCTGAAAGCCGAGCTTCCGGTACCACCAGAGTTCTTTTCGAAGGAAAGTGACAATAAATCATGTTTTGTGCATTGATTTTATTTTAATATGATGAAAACATGTGTACAGTCTGGAAGATAAGCCTTTTCCTGACAAAACGGTGCACAGAAGTCGATGGCCGAACTAAGACAGAATATATTTTGAACCGTTTGAAAAATCGAGGTAGGAATTGTGTGTCCTCCCTTTTGTTGTAATATTATATACTAGGGGGTATCCAGTTATGCTTATTTTATAATATTATTTAATTCCTCAATCATTGTTTGAAACGAGCCCCTTGGTTTAAACGAGCTTTTCCTTGCAGTCGTTCGTAACAGATTTTCGGAACGAACGGTTTGGACGTGTTAAAAGCACTATATACCTGCCTTGACAATGTCATTTGGATTCCAAGTTGAAGATTGTCATCCCTTCTACAATTCTGAACAAAATGACGGCTGAGCACGGTGCATTTCATGCATAAGAGACAATTATAATCAACGAACCCCCTGATTTTTCTCACAAAACAAAACAAACAAACTGGGGAATACCAGACAGTTCTGACGTTTTGTTTTGCGCGTGCTGAAAATAATCAAAATATGGAACTTCGGAATTTGAAACGGAACAGTTGGCATTTCCTTATTATCTCACACAACAAAACGGGACTATTTTCGAGGCTTGTGTTTCTAAATATTTGACCGGAGTAGCTTTTATACAAAAGAATATGATTCATTTACACAAACATTAAAATATGTCATAAAAATAAAATGATCATAAAATACTGAATATGCGAGCTCCTTCTAGTGTGACACAATCAGGGGTGGGGAGAGAAAATTCGGCCATAGGTTCATCCTGTTGCGCCAACTTCAACTTATGGGGTCATTTTGAAAGTGTGTGTGTGGGGGGGGGGGGGGGGGCAATGGCAGCTTTCAGTGGATTTCAATTTAGGGGGTAAGTAAGATGTCCAAGGTCGATTCGGCACATCTCCAAACGCCGCAGGCTTGAAATAGAGGAGGAGGTATATAGTTTAGCGATCTGAACGTAGTGGCTACCCGTTTGTAAGGGGGTAGCCACTACGTTCAGATCGCTGAACTAGGGAGGGAGGAGTTCTCTTCCCGTTTGGGGGGGGGGGGGGGTTCTAGGGGATCTTCCCAGGAAAAATGTTCATGTTAGGACGCCCTGGAAACGATATGTGAGCGTTTCTGCAACAATGACACATATTGTTGTGTGCCGTTTGCGGACGTGATGTTGGGTGGGAAAACCACGGTCAGTTAGTATCCTGAAGTTTGATTTGGGGGGGGGGGTGCGAGGGAAAAGTGTGTGGGGGACGCTTCCCCCTCCCCAACGAGGCCCCTCTGTGGCGCCGCCACTGGTGGGAGTATTTCTGCGAGGGCAGAAGGCACGAACAGTGATGGGGGATTGGAGGTCCCTCCAAGAAAAGTTTGAAATCTCCTATTAAATGGAAGCTTCTTGTGGCTTTTGGGATGAAAATTCACGATATCTTTTGGCCGTCAAATTTATGGCCACACAATTCTCCTGGTGATAACTTTATGACGTCAAAATGACGTAATAAGGTTATCACTCAAAAATCGCGTAATCCAAGGCTACAACCGCTGGTCAAATGCAGAGCGTCATTTGGGGTAGACCCCCCCCCCCCCCCCGCCCCTTGACATTTTAGTACTACGACTCGGAACTTTGTGGTACCTGAGCCAAGCTCAGTAGTCCTGGACTCCATGGCCAGGCCAGACCCGGCCCCTAAAGTTCCGGGCCCTGTAGTTACTACCCAACACACCCTCAAATCGGCCCTGGGCACAGTCGAAACTAAATTTATATGAAGACAATGAATATTAGACCAAGAGCGGTGATGAGGGAGTCACACTGACCTATTATCACGAAAAAACGTTACTTTTCTTTCTTGAAATATCTCCCAGGACCCCCGCTCTGATGAGCTCCATTGACATCAAGTGAAAGAGGAATAGCTTGCAGGGTCCCAAATTGTACGCCCGAAAGATCAGCAACTAAAGATAAAATGATTGATAACCTTAGGTCAAAAGTATTGCGTGGCTGAGAACGAAATTAATCATTTCTGATTTCCAACAGCTCTCTTTCCACAAAAACTCACAAGGCAACCCCCTCCCCAACATCGATTCAACTTTTTAGATTTTGGGGCAGTTAATATATAAAACCGGAAATTTATTACTGCCGGTGATGAGAAAAATGAGCACCAGATAATAAAGTATGATAACCCTCCTTCCTCCACAATACACCTGACAAGCTTTTAAAATACAGAATCAACAGATATGCAGTGTACGGAGGTAGGATTGCCTCTAAATCGCAGTGGGGTAGATTTTCCACAAAACAAATATTTGCATTTTTTCAGAAATCACAAGGGACACTTGCAGAGTATCAGCTATGGGTCCAGTGGTCCATGAGATGAAAATTTGCCTGTACTTCTTGTGTTTTGTTCTCATAAACACGTTTATTACCATCAGCGGGAAATCTGGACCTTACCGCATTTTAGTGGTAATACACCCTCCCTCCACATACTGTATATGTGTAGGATAGATTTGTTTGCAAGATAAAAAATACTTATTTTATGCTTATTGAAACTATATATACCATACAGTCCGTACTACATGTATACAAGCAATATAACGTAATTTTCCAACTTTTTATTCAGTAACATAACATTTCGGAAATGCCTATTCCTCATGTAGAGTACCCGTGAACATGAGCCGAAGAATATTGTTCTATACGCGAAATTACCAGCAGGATAACCACCATCAGAAACTGTCCCTTAGATTTACCCTTTGTGGACAATTCCAACAGTTGACATAATTGTTTGGAAACCTTTCAGAGAGAGCTTCTCAAAAATGATATCATGTTCCGAAATTATGAAAAGAAGAAAAACAGAATCAAAATTTTGTTTTGATTATCCTGCAACTTATTTCAGCTAGTACCATAAGCACAAGATCTTTTTTATCTAATCTTTCAGTTGCGGATAATTCCCACATTTGAATGATGGTTTTTTTAAAGCCATCCCGAGAGCTTTCCATGAAACAATGTCAAGTAATGAAGTTATCATTAGAAAAGATATCATGCGACTTATAAATCCCAGCTTTTGGGAACAGATCATGGAGGGTGGATTGCTACTAAATTGCGATCGAATAGGATTTCCACCCTGCGATCATTTATAATTTCTTGCAATAAAGCACAGGAAGTACTAGCAAACTTTCAGTTCATGGACCACCGGGTTGCACCCGGTGGTCCGTGAGCTGAAAAATTTGCTAATACTTCTTGTGCATTGCTGCCCGTATTTGTAAATATTTGTCGGGTGGGAATTTCTGATCGTTTAGTTCTACTTCAGACTTTTATTTACCCTTTCTTTTATAAAACCACGAGGTGGGGTGCATGTGATTAAAAGGTGTGTTGATGTGCTTGGGATTTACAGACAGTGCCAACGGAAGCACATACGTGCAATGTGGTGGTGGTGGTGGTGGTGGTGGTGTGGGTGTGTGGGGGGGGGGGGGGGCGTTTGTTACGAGTTCATTTTGATGGTAAACTTAATTTTTTCGAAGTGGCTCTTTCACAGGCTCCTGAGAAATAGCTGCCAACAGCTAATTTGCATTTTCTCTGCCCTTGAATTACACAATGGCAGAAAGCTATTGCTCAAAAATGTTCACTTAGTTCGTGTAATTCATTCATTAAATTCTTATTCCATTTCATTCATGGGCTGTTCGGTTGAAATGCGTCCCTGTCATCATTCCAGACTCTTCAAACTGCATAAACGAACCGAATGTTGATTCACACCATTCAGAAGCTAAGCGTTGAAAGAGTTTGTACAAGAAATTTATTTGCAGGAAATCGGTCTCCTATCAGTCTCCCAGCCCATCTCCGGTGCGTTCTCTCCACCTCTGTCAACTACATTAGGGTCATATTATATTTTACAAATATTTTAACCACAATTTTAACCGTACAAATGTTGATATATTTGAAAGAACAAAAGGAGGCTTAAGGAGCTGGTGCCAATGACATCCCTATTTGTATGTTTTTTCGACCATTGTCCGGAGAAAATAGTTCAAATCTGCCATACAGACAATTTCAGTATTTTTGTTTTTTTTTTACTGCTGTGGTACGTAAAGAGATCAAATCTTGAATGAAAACGGCTCATCTGTTGAAGAAATGCACAGTTAGCTTATTCTCAAATTGATGGAAAAACTTATTAGAATATGGACACCACAGACACTCGAATTAACCGTTATTCTAATAAATTTAGTACAATAGGGGTTGGTGGAAGTGTGTGCGTCAACAGTAATGGTAATAAGTGTATTACAACTGTGGTCTTTGAAAATGTTTGCGTCAAACCATCAACTGCCACTTGTAATAAGTTTATTGTAATTGCGGTTGATGAAAACGTTCGCGCCAACTGTTATGGTTATTTATTTGTTTATTTATTTATTTTTTATTAGTGTTTAAGGTTACATACTTATGCACTATTTATTTATTTTTTATTAGTGTTTAAGGTCACATACTTATGCACAATATCTAATCATGGCCGTGACAGTTTTACGGGTGGAAGAAGCCGGAGTACCCGGAGAAAACCACCGAGCATCGACGAGCAACTGTCAGCCCTTCAACATTCTAACTCTGTTCAAGCTCTGCTCAAGCAGGGTTGCAGCGGTTGAAGACATGTGCACCATCGAAGTGCAGTACGCCTTAGTACACGACGTCATTGTGCCCCCATGTAGGCAACCGGGATAAAGTGCCTTGCCCAAGGACACAACCCGGGTCGTCCCGGACGGGGATCGAACTCGGGACCTCTAGCATAGAAGTCCAACAGTCTGTCACTGAGCCACTGCGCTCCAACTGTTATGGTAACAAGTTTATTACAATAGCGCTTGATGAAAACGTTTATATTAACCGCTATTGTAATAAGTTGATTACAATAACGTTTAAATGAAATATGTGCCCCAAGCCCCGCCGTTATAAACTTATTACACTAGCGGATTATTTATTTATTTGTGCTTAAGGTCACATATTTTTGCACAATGGCTAATCATGACCACAACATGAGTATCAACTCAAGACCAGGGGTGAGCGTTAATAAGCCATGTTGCCCATTTTAGAGAGGGTTTGCGCCTCCCAAGCATTAGTGACTGGGTCCTATTTTACCAGGAAAACAGAGTCTGTTTTCCGCAGTGAACAGGCACTGCTTCAGTTCCCGGGGCTCCCACGGAATCACACTAGCAGATGTATTTGCCTGGGGAAAGGTTCCTTCTGCACCTACCACCATCACGAGAAATTACTCCGATTCAATCGAACAAACCCTCCGAACATACCCCTGTCCTATAAGAAGGGTTTAGGTAACATAGCAACCACGTGCTACCATAGAAGCCAAGATGGTGGCCTCCAGTATACAAAATGGACGACGGAAACACGTATCACCCTAACAACAGGTGCTGCGCATGCGCACTAACACCACGTATCACTATGGAGATGACGTCACAACATTGCCGCTCACGCGGGTTACCATGACAACACAACATGGCGCCACTGGGTCACGTGACTATGACGTCACATGAGAATGATGAGATCATCCATGAGATCATCCAAACAAGGCCTGTCCGGGTACATGACACACTATTTATTTTGAATGTTTTACATTTCAGTGACCAATAAAGTTTTTTAATATTGTCTAAACTTTTCACGAAGTGTTTTATATTTGTCAAATACTACGTATATATTTAACGAAGAACAATAATGTGGCCATGTTTTCCAATTCGTGCAACTGATTGGAAAAATCGCTTTGCGCGTTGAGCTTTGTTTGCAGCAATAAATATCCGATTTTAAAAATCAACTGCAAACAAAGCTCAAAAGTTGAGCTACAGTAACCCAATAATTGCCTTGAAAGACATTACTAGTGAAAACCTCCTAAAGCAATCTCGCCCGGTCATAATTCACACTAAGATAGAGGAATGGAAAGGCTTGGGCAGCGAGGCGGAATTGGAACGCATTAGAGGGGAGAACATGAAAGTGTTTGGAATTTTTTAGGGATGGTGTTACGGATTAATAGTAATTTGTACGATAGCAAGAAACAAGTGGGATTTTTTAGAGAAGGGGTTGCGAGTAAACATCTTTTCTCAACGCACCAGGATTTATAATTCAGATGAAAGCAGCATTTTCTATTTTCTTCAAATATAGAAACTTTTCATTTTCTGAAAAAAAAAAATGATTTCAGGTATACAGTAAGCGTAATTTCAAAAAGCGTACTCATAAGAAAATAAGAGGAGAATATTAACCAATTTTGTATCAATTTATTTTCATGGCAATCCACTTAATCACACTGTGGTTAAACCGTACACTTGACTTTTCGGAAGCCGCGATCGTCGAAGCGATGCTTTCTATTTTCATCGGAAAGTTTTTCATATTCGCGCTTTGAAGCAAGCGAAGAAATCGAAAATAAACAGCCTGGTCAAATTTGAGTCCCGTGAAAGGTACGTACTTAATGCATTTAGATGTTTGACACTCGCACATGGCGTCGTAGGTTCGAGAGGTTCGTTTTATGAGTAAAAAACTTAAATTGATCACTTTAACAAATTGATTTCTGGCAGAAATTGTCCCCTTCAAACTAACTTTTGGTGGTCTTCTGTCATCTAAGAGAAACATTTCAGTGCATCGGAACATAGTCAAGTATATTGTCTACACGTTCCAATATCGTTTGTTTGTGATAGTGTGATAGTACAACGCAACTGTGAACAAAGGACAATTTACTGAATGACCCCACGTTACACTGACTGTACGTCTAGCCGTGTACGGTATCGATCGGTAGCCGCTCCAAAACGTACAGTAACCAGCACATCTGCACGTCCATCAATTTCACTAGAATAAAATATTATTCTTCAGAAATATGTGCCTATATGGTGATTTATGTACAATTACTTGGATCCCATGCAGGGTCTCATCTCTGTGTCAATATTTTAAGAAAGGGATTTGTGATGCGTCATGTTTATGTTAGAATATTTGCGCATCGCGCTGTCATTGCGAGCGCCGAAGTCACGAACCAATACGCATAGGCCTGGGTTTCTTCCCCAGTAATTGTTTTAAATTAAGAATTTCGGTAAGCGTTTGAACAATATTCAATCAAGTCAAAGTGAGTCTTGCATGACACCTTCACTATTGTTTTTTTTACACAGGAGGTGATAGAAAAAATAATCCGCCCCACAGTGGAGACGGAGGAGGTGGAGAGATCAGCAGTGATGTGGCACAGCTGTGGTGACTGTCCATACACCACAAAGTTTGCTTCAAATTTAAAGAGACAGCGCAAGGTGTATACTACAGTTGATTCCAGTTTTTGACATTCGGAAAATACATTCCTCTGTGATAGATGTGGGAAATGTGTTAAGACTAAGTATGGTCTTGAGCATCACATCAAGACACACGATGGTGTCTTCAAGTACAAATGTACTGTGTGCGAAAAGGGGTACAACGGACTATGGGACTTCAGGGGGCACCTGGCATCCCACAACCTTAATAAACAACATACGTGTACATCCTGCCCATCTGCTTTTACACATAAAGGAGACCTCATTGCCCATTAGAAAGAAAAGCATAGTGCCTCGGGTGCCACTTGCGAAAATTACGTATGGGATCAGTGCGGTACCCAGTGTTCATCTAAGAAAGTTTTAGATGAACATTCAAAGGGAATGCACGGGTCTAGGGTGTATTCATGTGGGACGTGTGATAAACGGTTCCGCTGGAGCAGTTCGTTAGCTTTCCACATGTCGTTGAAACACAAATAAACAGCCTACTCATCAGACTTACTACAAGATTTTGTATACGTGCCCTATACACATGTCACATTGTGATTGCAGTGAGCCATGAAATTCGTGATGACACAATCAACTTATAGGATGATCCATGGATTTTCTTGCGAACTGTATGGCGGGAAAAACCTCCTTTATTTTATAAGTTGATTGGACCGTCAACTGTCACATGACGTATTGTAATCACTAAGTCAGGTTACTTTCGGAAATCGTATTCTCCCAATTAGATAGACTTAGATTCCCAATACGTGGAATCAGGAATTTCTCCATGGGAACCGGTTGTCTCAACATGTCTATTAGGACATGATTTGAACGTGGAGAGCTATAATCAGTTATGTGATATATTAATAGGTTGCGAACTTTGTTGTTGGTCTAGAAGACCATTTCAAATTTTATTTTTTACAGACAAAATTGTCTGCCTCTATTTTTTGACGTGTGACTTTTACATCTATTTTTTCATTGCACCTTAATGTACGGAATTAGTTTACATTATCTGACGAATAGCCTCATTAATTATCGCTAGGGTACCGGTAGCACCATCGTTCGTCGTACAAGGCCCTTGCACCGCAGTGTGATGCGTGCGTTGCTATTTTATAGTTTTTGATGCATCCGCCTATCAAGCATGCAAAGAAGGTTGGTACCCCACAAATCTAACCAAGTATTTTGCAAATAATCCGAAAAAATCTTATTTAGTGAAATCCATAAATTGTATTACACCTAAGTAGGACAATCATTGCGGAGGTGCCAGCATTCCGTAAATGCGTGGTGCTAATTTGGTGGGCAAACAAGTCTACAGTTATAAAATGGTAACGCGCACATCGGACTAGTGAGCAAGGACATTTTCTCCCCCAGACACTGGATCTGTGATAAACGGTCTAGACCAATTAACCCTCATTACTCTGATGTCAAGTTTACCCAAGATTACCCATGATTGTCTCCCATGAGGTTATCAAAAGTTCAACAATATATATTTTGATTGGAAGAGCTCTCCGAGCTCTGTCAATCAAAATATAAATTGTTGAACTTTTGACAACATAAGGAGAAATAAGTCAAACTGAGAAATCTGCGATTCTAATATCAGTTTGAAGAGGGTTAACAACCATTGTATATACGTACCCGATCCTGTTGTCAGAGTGTAAACAGTTTGTGAAAAATATGCGCGTGTCATTTTTTTTTTAATTTCGTAAGTTCATCCATCTATGTACATTCTTGGTACTATGAAAAATCATCATATGAGAAAAGTGCCGAGGAATTTAAAATATGAAATCTGCTCCCTCTAACACGGCAGATTTCATATATTAAAATGGTCACCTCTTTGTATTGGTAAAGTTTTCACTTGGTTTGATGCCATTCAGTAATGACGACTATAGTCAGCACTGGTAGGAAAAGAGTTAAAAAGGCGAAGTGGGTTTGAACATGACGATAAGAAAATGAGCTAAAACGCATCAATAAATTAGCATCCCTTTTATTAAACAGTGCTTCAAAAAGGTATACCTTCAACTTATTGGCGGGAGTGCGGTTGGTCCCATCGGTAGCGTATCGGACTCGGAATCCGAAGGTTGTTGAGGATCCGGGGTCGATACCCGACCGAGGAATCTCGCGTTGTGTCCTTGGGAAAGTCACTTCATCCCACCTGCCCGTATGGGGGCACGGTGGCGCCGTGTGCTAAGGCGTATCTCACGTTAAATCTACACACGCCTTAAACCAATGCTCACTCTGTCCAGGCAGGGTTAGTACGTTGCAGAGTCTGGCAGTGACTCGCCGCTGCTCGGTGGTTCTCACCGGGTACTCCGGCTTCCTCCACCCGTAACACTGCCCGACACGATATGGCCTTGGCTGTTAAAGTGTCGCAAAACACCAAACAAACAAAGAAATCAACTTATTGGCATGTGATCGTTCATAGCCGCGTTTCACGGTAAGATGATTACACAGGCTGTGGCGAATCAAAACCGATTTACATCAACTTTTTGGTTCCAGCTTCACTGTGGTTCCGGCAAAAGTTGGTTTCGTCAAGACAAGGAATAGAATGTCAGTAACATATAGGATAATAGAACCAACCATTGATTTTGCTGTGGATTTAATAGTGAGTTTGATCCACACTGTCTTCGTCTTGACGGTCTTGTTTTCATATTTGTGTCAGCTTGGTTCTATTACACTATATATTGCTGACATTCTATTCCCTTGCCTTGATGAAACCAACTTTTGACGGAACCGCAGTGGAAATGGAACAAAAAAAGAGATGTAAATCAGTTTTGATTGGTCACAGCCAGTGTAATCACGTGGGACACTCTCTCTCTCTCTCCCTCTGTCCCCCCTCTCTCTTTCTCTCTCTCTGAGAAGGGAAGCGAGAGAGAGAGAGAGAGAGAGAGAGATAGAGGTGTAGTTTGATGAGTAGGGGTGTATCACATTTATTTGTTGATTTTGTGGTGAAGACACTGCTATTTGATTCATTATATAATAGTAGATAATAAAGGCGGATTTACTATCACTTTGTACATGTACGTGTACACGATGCGTTTACCAACGTGGGATTCAGTGTTAAATCGCACGCTTGTTCACAAAGATGTTCAGTGACCTTGAATCTCCCATGTTTTTGTGACTCCTAGATCGCACTTTTAACGTTCAAATACTCGTGGTGAACGTTGAATGTCACGCGTTTTTAAAAAAAAGGTGAAATTGTACATTTTCACTTTTTTTTTTACTTTAAAAATTTTTGTCAACGTTCTCATCGCAGATCAGACCATCGATCCATCATTGGTGAACGCAAGCAAAATTCTGGGCTAGCATAAAAAAAAACGGTTTGCGGATTCTGGATCAGTGATCCAGAATCCGCAATTGTTTTGAGGCGGTGGGTTTTCCCATTTATGACGTCATTAGGGGAATTCCCATAGTGGGATTTTCCAAACTCAGTTAATCGACCAATCAGATTGCTTGATTCTCCGCTAATTGACCAATCGGATTGCACGATTCTCATAAACTTGATCATACAGAGTTATCTCCCCTCGTCGTGGGGTGGGGGCAATACCCGAGGAAATAAATAAAAGAAAGTGATCGAAAGATATAGGAGAGAAAAAAATATAAACATAAAAATAATTATACATTTAATTTTGAAAATAATAAAATAACTCACATTAGCATACTTAAAGGAACATTAACAATTAAAAACGAAAGATGTTTTTACCGATGGATTCTAGACATCGAGATCGAATTTTAGAAGAGTTTGAGCGTGCTAAGAAGGGCATTCAGTCGGCTGATAGAAGCAGACGTCTTGGTGAGATGGAACTCAAACGCGAAGCCACAAAAATATTTAAACCCGTGACGGAGGGTCAAGAGCAAAGCAGGAAGGAGATAGTCGAAGAATTGAGACCCATAAAGGAGAGTTCTTTGAGAATGGGTTCGTTGCCTCAACACCGGATTACTTTCCCACGGGAATTCAAACAGATTTGAGCGAGACCTTCGATACAGCTTCGACTATCACCACTGATAGCGTCGCATCGTCCGATGATGGCGGTAAGAGAGATCAGTCGTATGGATTTTATAAGGATTCGGAGGGAAGGATTTTTGTAGGAGACACAGAAGTAGATATTGGCGATGATGAATTGATCGTTGGTTCGAACAGATACGAATTGACTGATGGACTGCGCAGATTGCTCCTTTACGACAAGCCTAGCAATTACACGGATCAGGATTTCGACAATTACGGCGACATTCTTGTTCAGACCCACGCCATGAAGAGAAATAACGATGCCAGAGAGACGAGACCCAAAGCCAACAGAGGTTACAAGTGGACGAAAGTGGTGAAACCCATATGGGATATGAACAAGAAGTTCATCGAATCGGTGACTGGCAAAGGGGTGAAAACCACTTTTCTTCTGAGCGATTCTGACGCTCTGTCTCAGAGATTGAGTTTGTTGATGGCGAGCAGACGGGCTGGTAACACAGGATTAGATAATCAGATAGTTGCTATATCTGACGAATTGTTAAGACAGAAGGTTTTGAATAAAAACCACTATAAAAGGCTGATGAACGAATTGAAAGATTGATGTGTATATAATAAGTAGAGAGAAACAAACAAACAAACAAAAATAAAATAGTAATTTTTTACACTAGAATAATAAAAGTATTTAAAACAACAAAACGATTTACCAGTGAAAAACAAAAAATATATTATAAAATATGTTGGTGATAAAGAACAGGGGATATGTCAGAACTTACGTTCAAGGCGGTTCTGGCATCGTCGATTCTATAAAGCGAGCGTTCACGAGCGATGCGGGTAGAAAACTCGCATTGACCGCATTTGAGGTCGTTAAGAAGATGGCTTTGGATGCTGGTAAGAAAGCCGCTTCCGAAGCCAGTGGTAGGATAGCTTCTGTGGCTGGCAAGAGGGCAGCCGACGCGTTGATCGACAAGTTGATCAGTCCGCCGACGAAGCGAGCTGCGTTAGAGCGAACGCCGAAAAGTTGGAAAGATTTTAAGGATGCTGTAGTACCCATACAAGATTTAGCCAAAATGACAAGTGGATCTGGATTGAAGAGAACTCGCGACGGTGTGATATAAATAAATAATAATATTAAAAACTGAGTTTAAAAAACATAAAAAATTTGCATTTGAAAAGAATCTAAAATAACAAACAAAAAATAAAACAAAGATGAACATTAAAGATATGTCTTGAAACGACGCCGCGACCAAGAGGTCGAATAACGAGTTCTTTCCCAAAAGCATAAGAGGTTTGATAGTGGGAAAATCGAATTGTGGAAAGACCAATCTGTTGATGAATCTGTTGTCCCGACCCGACTGGTTGGATTATGACAGATTGTTCGTGTTTGGCAAGAGCTTGTTTCAACCCGAATACAGATTGCTTCGAGAGTGCATGGATCGTAGATTGCCCAAGGACGTCACAGCCAGAATCGTTGACAGTAGGGAGGAATTCGACAAGAGTGAAGCTCCACTTTCGACCATTTTGGACGGTGCGGCGATGGAACTGATGAAGAGAAATGCATCTTCGAACGTCGAGTGTCGATTTTATGAGAACGCTATTGACGTTCCGGATCCTAGAGAACTGAAATCTGAAGATAAGAATCTCATGATTTTCGATGATCTGCTTTTGGAGAGACAGAACCGATGCGAATCGTATTACGTTAGGGGTCGACACAGCAACGTGGACTGTTTCTACCTGTCGCAGAATTATTTTTGATTGCCCAGACAGACGATAAGGGAGAACGCTAATTTTCTATGTCTCTTTCGCCAAGATCTCAAGAATCTCAATCACATCTATGGCGATCACGTCGCAAACGACATGAGCGCGCCGGAATTCAGGAGATTCTGCAAGAGGGTTTGGGATGATGGACTTTACAATTTCGTCGTGATCGATTTGACAAGAGAATTTAATCGCGGAAAATATCGGTGCGGATTCGACAAGTTCTATGTTTCTGATGATAATAATAAGATAGAGCGTGAAAATAAAATTTAGAAAATAATAAATCTTCAAATAATTAGTTTTGAATAAAAAAAAAAAAAAAAATTAAATATAATGTTTGAACATGGAGAATTGTTAGAACGAATAGCCGAGAATACGGCTGCAAAACAATCCATTCAAATCATGGTGAGTGGTGATTCGACTTGATTCGCTACGAAATTCGAACCTTCCATCGAATTGAATAGAGAGAAAGGATACGAGATGGCGTTGGTGAATCTGGAGACTTATTATTCCTTTCCCAACGTCACCGAAAAGAATAACTCGTTCAAGTATTCCGACGGAGTGGATTGGTTGGAGATTCAAATTCCCAAAGGAAGTTACGACATAGACGATTTGAACAATTACATTCAGGCACGAATGAAGATGGATGGAAAGGGAAGCAACAAGATCAGACTCGCTTCCAATCCTAATACCTTACAGACGATGTTGGATTTGGAAGATAATATTCGAGTAGATTTCAACACGGACGATTCTATAGGCAAGATGTTGGGATTCAATCGAAAGATGTATCGAGGCCACGCGGCATCTGAAAATACAGTCGACATTCTTGCAGTCAATAGCATTCTGGTGAACGTGGACGTGATTGCTGGAAGCTACGTGAATGGTAGTGCTCAACTGACGATCTATTCCTTCTTTCCAAACGTCTCGCCAGGTTATAAGATCATGGAGCGACCTCGAAATTTAGTTTATCTACCAGTGATTTTAGACACATTGTATAGTCTCAAAACCACGTTGATGGATCAAAATGGTGAAATGTTAGATCTTCGGGGAGAGAGAGTGACGATACGATTTCACATAAGAGAAATATAAAAGCAAAAAAAAAAAAAATATTGTGTATATATATAGATAACAAAAATAAAATAAACGCAATATTAATTTTACAAAATTATTTTAATATAATTATTAAACAAGAAACAATTGAAGTAAATATATTTTAAAAAAAAAACAGAATTATGACAGAATACGTGATTAAAAACGTGAACATATCCGCAGGACAGAGGAAGAAACTTAAGAGAGTGTTAACCACTCGAGGCGAGGCGGTGAGATTCAAATTCACTCACGAAGATCTGACGAGAGGCGGTCAGGATTCGATCACCTGGACCAGAAGTCAAATCAAAAGGATGGAGAAAGCAATTCGCGATGGAGGTGGGTTGGCAGAGAGATTGAGTCCCGCTCAATTGAGATACAATTTGAGAATGAAAGGCGGTTTCCTACTGCTATTGGCAGGAATCACCGCAAAAGCATTACCCTTCACCGCAAAGGCACTACCCTTTCTCGGAAAGACTCTCGGCATGGGAGCTCTCACGGGACTCGCTAGTTCGGCGGTTGAGAAATTAATGGGTGGCAGCAGCCTGTTCTTGAAGAAGGGAGGAGCCATGTGTCGCGTCCACGTAGATGACAGCGGTAAAGGATTGTATCTAGAACCCGTTAGATGTGGCAACTCTCTGAGAGGAAACAGTCTGTATCTGAAGAGTGGACAGAAAGTTGAGCGACTTGGCAAGGGTTTGTTGCTCGGTGAGAATTCGCCATTTAAGAATATACCGATTTTGAATATGTTATTATGATATAAAATTATATGAAATATATATCATAAAAAAGTATAAAATAATATATTTAAAATGGATAAAAAGGTGGAGAAACAATTAGACGATAATGACGAATATCACGAGACAGAGTGCGAAGAAACAAAAAAAAAAGTGGAAAAATGGTTAGACGCTAATGATGGATATATGAGGAAAGAACTGATGAAAGAGATAGATAAAGCGCGGGATAGACGGTTGAGAATGAGATGCTTTCCACCGTCACAACTACCTTCTAAAGAGAATGGTAATGATGCGAGTGTTACCAAGAGATGCACAACATTCATTCATAATTATGATTCGGATAAACAAAAATGTTGGTATAAACGTATCATATCACAAAAAAAAAGAAAAAAAGAAAAAGAAGAATCGACGCTGAAAATTGAGAAAAAAGGAAACGTTATTATAATATACGGTAATAGTGAAGAAGAAGGAAAATAAAAAAAAAAGTAATGACATCTAAGATGATCTCATTACTTTTTTTTTTCATTTTTCTTCGCTAAAAATCAATCTCTCTATTGTTTATATTTCCAAGCTCGTTATTAGCATGTTGACACTCATGTTTTCAAGATGATCTCATCACGTTTTTTCTTTCTTCTTCGCAAAAAATCAATCACTCTGTTGTTTATATTTCCAAGTCCGTTATTAGCATGTTGACATTCGTGTCTTCTCCTTTTTCGAAAACATGTTGAATGTTTATCTTTACTCTTTTGAGTTTTTTTACATCGGTCAACTCGCTCTCACCACCCAATTTCTCCACGAGTTCGAATGAGATGTTTGGAAATATGTAATTTCCAAAGGGCAACGACAATTCGTCCTTGTCGAATTCTCTATCTTTGGCGATGACGATGTTCTGCAGATCGCTTTGGTACTCGTAAAACAAATTGAGCGTGGCTTCGTCCAATTTCAAAGGCATGCGATATTTATCGTATTTGTGCTCTAAGCCCTTCATCTCGACCTCGTTCAATTCGATGGGATCGTGTCGTTGTAATCTATAGATTTTATGACCGAATTTCTTATACATTTTGACTCGTTTCAATTTCAATTCGCATCTTTTAGGTGTTTCTGTCCTCATGATCGATTATTTGTTTTTTCTGTTTTACGAATTCTTGCAAATAATGTATATTTTAAATTTTGTATTTTAATAATTTGTTTAAAAAGTTGTTTTTTTTGCTCTTTATGTATATATAAAAAAGTTGTTTTTTTAATTTTAATTTCTTTAATGTGAAAAATTTTTTTTGTAAAAGGTTTTTTCTCTTTATATAAATAAGAAGTTAAATTTAACATCTCAATTTTAAAATTTTTAACAAATTATCATTAAATACAAAAATTTGACAAAAAAAAAATATTCTTACAAACTCAATTTTGAGGTAAAAACAATGATCAAGTCCGAACATTCGAATTATAGTTTAGAACGTGCAAGATATCAAACATTTAAAAATTGGCCTTCGCATCTTGCTCAAAAACCCGAAGATTTAGCCGCCGCGGGTTTCGTTTACGTGGGTAAAAGTGACAAAGTCAAATGTTTTTGTTGTGACATACATTTGATGAATTGGGAACCTCACGACAGACCTTTACTAGAACACATAAATAATATTAAAAAAGGCGAATGTGATTATTTGAACAAGATCCTAACATTGGGATTGATCAAAATCGAAGACGAAGAGTGGGATAGAGATAACCAAAAATTATTGATGGATATGTTACAACTTGGATACACCAAGGAACAATTGTACAATGCATTAAACAACGCGAACAAGACCCTGTCTCAATTCTTAACTTTAGAACATCTCCTCAAATTCATGACGGAAGCGGACGAGTTATTGTCACTCGTCGAAAATGAGCCAAGCAAAACGTCCACTAAGTGTCTGCTCTACGAAGGTGTTGCAAACGTCTTGTATCTACCGTGCACACACCTGCGTTATTGTAGAGAATGTTATTCCGAAGACGAGAAAACGTGTTCGTTTTGCAAACGAGAAATAAAAGCGGTCTTAAATTGTTTTGAATAAAAAACACATTAAAGAAAAAAATTGAATTTAAAATTTAACTTTTTTATATATATAAAAAGAGTAAAAAAGCAAAACTTTTTTAACAAATTATTTAATACAAAATTAAAAAAAAATATTCTTACAAATGAAGCAAACAGATAAAACAATGGTAAATTTAAATGAGAAAACCATACCTCAGTTAAACAAGATTTGTAAACTATTACAAATTTCACATTTCAGAAATCATAGAACTAAATCAAAAAAAATTGAAGTCATACAAGAATATTTGCGAAACGCTAGAAAGGCAAACGAAATGTCGATAGCAACGACGTCAAAAGATGCATCGGTTGTGAAAAATGAGAAGATAGTAAAAGGAATCGAAATGGCGACGTCGAAAAAAAAACAAAAATGTTTCGATTGTGAAAAATAAGAAGACGACTAAACGAAAAGCCGTTGAAGAACATCAAGTTTACAAAGAAAAGAAAAGAAAAACTGAAACGAAAACGAGTGATGCACTTCAGATTCTAGACAAACGAGATATATCAAGCGAAATTCAAAGAGCAATCGACGAAGGGAAAGGAGAAGAATATGTAACACAACTCATTGCAGAACTATTCCAATCGAAACCCGTAGAACGGGAGAGTGCGATCAAAGACGTTTTTAAAACTTTCGACGTGGTTCCCTCGTTCAAGAAAATCGATCCGAAATTGTTCATGGAACGAGTGAAGAAAAAAGTATTGGATTTGTTTCAGGAATATATGAATGTGGGACTAAAAATTAAGATGATACTCCATTGCATGATGAATAAAATCGATGTGAAGTCCGGCAAGAGCATCGTGAAAAATGCATATTTCAGATCTAACGTCGAACCCGTATTTCGAGGTTCAGATTTATCGGACGTTTTCGAAAAGATGAAAGACAAGATGTTGATGTCTCTCGCGAATTATCAACATGAAGGTAGTAATTGGACGTTCGATGAGGTGTTGAAACTCGAAATTCTCATAAATAAAAACGATCCATTGAAAGGATCTTCCTACTTGGAATTACCGTATTTCTTGGCTAAGAAACAAGCCGTGGTCAACGTGAGAAATAAAGATGATCAGTGTTTTAAATGGGCAGTCACCTCCGCTTTATACCCTGTCGAAATAAACTCTGATAGAGTTTCTCGTTACGTGGAAACTTCTAAAAATCTCGATTGGACCGGAGTGACTTTTCCAACAGAGTTAAAACATATCGAACGTTTCGAGGCTCAAAATCCCACCGTAGCGGTGAACGTCTTTGGATACGACGACGAAAAACAAAAGATCTATCCTCTCAGACAGACTTCGTATCACGGAAGAGAAAAGACGATTATTTTATTATTGATTTCGAATGGTGACAATCGTCATTATTGTTGGGTTAAACATCTGACCCGATTACTGTTGAAACAAAATAATAATCATAAAGGAAAGATATCTTTATGTTACAATTGCATGAACATATTTAAGACCGAAAAATCATTAGCGAAACATCAGGAATATTGCAACAAAAATCAAGGTGTCGCTGTCGAAATGCCTAAACCCAACACCATCGTGAAGTTTGAAAATCACAATAGAAGGTTAAAAGTACCATTCGTCGTGTACGCCGATTTCGAATGTTTCACCGTGAAAATAAGTTACTGTCAACCCAACGCTCTTCAAAGTTACGTCGAAAGATATCAAAAACACATACCTTCAGGCTATTGCGCTTTTGACTCGCAACACGACATGGGTCCCTTCACCTACACGAAACAGTATGAAGACGACGACGTGGCTCAAAGGTTCGTGGAAGAGTTAGAATAGAAAATTCAAATGTTATACGACAAATTTAAAACTCCGGTAAAAATGATCATCACGCGAGAACAGCAGGACGAAAATAACAGAGTCACCGAATGTCACATATGCAGACAATCGTTCGACGAGAAATCGGAGGAAAATAAGAAGGTCAGAGACCATGATCATTACACGGGTCTGTATCGCGGTCCGGCTCACAGCAAGTGTAATTTAAAATATCGAGACGCCGTTTTCTTTCTGGTGATGTTTCACAATCTATCGCGTTACGACAGTCATCTGTTCGTTAAAAATCTCGGCACCTCACACGAAGAATTAAATTGCATCGCGAACAGCGAAGAAAGATACATTTCCTTCACGAAATGGAAGATCATGGAGAAGAAAAGAATAATTGACGGAGAGACGAAAGAAAAAACGAAATTCATTCGTAGAGCCATACATTTCATCGACAGTTTTAAATTCATGTCGACCGCTCTGGAAACATTAGTCGATAACATGAGCAAGGATAAATTTAAAATCACCAGCAAACATTTCGGAGAACGAGTAGACGTCATGTTGAGGAAAGGAGTCTATCCTTACGATTACATGAATGATCTAAAGAGATTCGAAGACACCGCACTACCTTCGAAAGAAGAATTTTATTCGAAATTATACGAATCCAACATTTCCGACGAGAATTATGAACATGCCAAAAACGTTTGGAAATCATTCGATATGAAAACCAGGAGAGATTATCGCGATCTCTATCTGAAGACCGACGTTCTGCTCATGGCAGACGTGTTCGAAAATTTTTGAGACATCTGTCGTCGAAACTACGATCTGGATCCCGCTTGGTATTTCACCGTACCCGGTCTGGCATGGGACGCTCTGTTGAAGACCACCGAAGTCCAATTGGAATTATTATCCGACATGGACATGTTGCTCATGTTCGAAAGGGCTGCGAGAGGTGTCGTCTCGATGATCTCCCACAGATGTTCTGAGGCTAACAATCCCTACATGAAAGAAGGTTTCGATTCGAAACGGTCGACTAAATACATACAGTATTGGGACGCTAATAATCTGTATGGTTGGGCTATGAGTCATCCTTTACCGATTGGAAATTTCAAATGGGTGACGGAACCGGAAGAGATGCAAAAATGGAGAGACTATCCTTGCATTTTAGAAGTCGATTTGAACTATTTGGAAGAATTACACGATCCAGACAACGATTATCCACTGGCTCCCGAACGAATGGAACTGAACGAAGAAGATGAGGAAAAACTCATTCCGAATTTATTTAACAAACGTAACTACGTCGTCTACAGCGAGAATTTGAAACAATACGTCGATTACGGGATGAAATTAGTCGATATACATCGCTTCATTCAATTTGACGAAGAGCCTTGGATGAAAAAATACATCGATCTCAACACGAATCTCAAAATTCGAGCCGAGAATGATTTTGAAAAAGATTTCTTCAAACTCATGAACAACTGCGTGTACGGTAAATTGATGGAAAACATCAGGAAGAGAACTGACGTTTGACTCGTCACGTCTGAGAAAAGAGCTAAAACATTAGTGGCGAAACCCAATTACAAACACTGAACCATATTCGACGAAAATCTAGTGGCCGTTCACATGCAAAAGACGCACCTGAAGTTCAACAAACCATATTATCTCAGACCGATCATCTTAGATATCAGCAAGCGATTGATGTACGAGTTTCACTACGATTATGTCAAACGAAAATTTGGTGATAAAGCCAAACTACTGTTCACCGACACGGACAGTTTAGTTTACGAGATAGAGATGAAAGACGTCTACCGAAATATATCTCAGGACGTGGCCGAGTGGTTCAACACGAGCAATTATCCCGTTGATCACCTGTCCAACATTCAATCGAACGACAACAAGAAGGTGTTGGGTAAATTTAAGGATGAGAGCGGTGGTAACAAATCGTCAAATTCGTGGGCTTGAGACCTAAACTGTATGCTTATCGTCTAGAAGATGATGAAGAGATCAAGAAGTGCAAAGGAGTTAAAGCGTGCGTGGTGAAGAAAAACATCTCTTTCCAAGAGTATAAAGATAGTCTGTTAGGAAGTGGGTCCGGTGTATAAGACTATGAAATCGATTCGAAGCGAAAATCACGACTTGTATACCGAAATAGTCAACAAGATTTCGCTGATGGCCGACGACAATAAGAGATTCGTGTTAGACGATAAAATAATCACTTTGGCACTCGGACATTGGACTGTGGATCTAATTAGAGATGATATGAATGTGGATGATTGGATTCCAAATACGATTGTGGATGATAAGATTCCAGATATGATTGTGGATGATAGGATTCCAGAAAATCAAGAAGAATTAGATAGACGCAAAATTATAGAAATCGATAGTGACATCGAGAAAGTTAGTTTAAAAAGAAAAAGAAAAAAAACCCCTAACGAACTCCAATTCTTAAATTCCGAAAACGTTCGAGCTAAGAGAGACAAACTACGTTTGATATCTCGTTTTGCATTGTCTTTTTTCGCAGGTAGCGAAAAAGATGTATTTGAATATAATAGATATTTGCAGTTGTTCTTCCTGTTCAAAAAATTGTCAAAAGATCAAGAGAAATACATTTACGACACGGTGTCTAAAAAATTTCATTCGTTAAATCACCACAAAACTATCGAATCTGTTCTACTAAAAGATGGTAATATCAGGATTTCAGAAAATCAAGAGGAATTAGACGGATTCAAGATTATGGAAATCGATAGAGACATCGAGAATGTTAGTTTAAAAAGAAAAAAAATAAATAAAAAAGAATAACGTCATTTTAGTGAATTATAATAAAATAAATAAAAAAAATATATACGCATTTATGAATAAGAAAATAAAGATATCCGTAGAAGGTGTCGTCTTACCTAATGAACCCCTATCCAACATCGATCTGTTGAATGCGGCAAAAGATTTGAAAATCAAAGATTTTCTAGGCGTGGTTTCCAGAGATGCCTTGCCGAAGAGAAGACCTCGACAATCGGAATGCGGAATTTTAAATCTGGATGATTCATCGGGTGAAGGCACTCACTGTGTGGCGTGGATCAAGAACGGGAAGAAGAAAAATTATTATTTCGACAGCTACGGAATCTCGCCGCCAAAAGAAATAAAGAATTATTTCAACAAATCGATGGTTCATTACAACACGGAACAAGTGCAATCACCAGATCAAGTGTTTTGCGGTCACCTGTGTCTCTATGTTCTCAAGAGATGGTCTGAAGGAGATCGATTTCAAGACATTCTCAATGATTTACATTAGAGAGAGATTTTTTTTTATAGTATATATAAAGATAAAAAATTATTTTACAAAAATTTTTTAATCGAATAAAAACGAAAAATAAAATAACATAGTTCATTTTTAATAAACTGCGTTTTGAATATATTTTTTCTAAAAACAAAAAATCCTCACAACAACATGCCAGTCGATAAATTTGGTAGAAGTGACGTTGAAAAAGTCAACCCAAGAAAAAAGAGGAAGACATTTGAAGTCGACGATGGTTACGACGTTGCCAACTTGGACGAACGTTACGTTCGGAGATATGAACCTCGAGAAGAACCTTTGAACATGAACGATAAGAAGCTCTACAATCTTCCCGAGCCGATAGATCTCGCAGATGCTGCGACTAAAAAATACGTTGACAGGGGGAACGCCGATTTTGAACGAATCCTGCTAGATAATTACATGGATAAAACCATGACCGACGCTCTCGATCTGAAACGTTTGGTGAACGTCGTGAATCCCATAGATCCCACCGATGCCGCAACCAAGAAATACGCGGATGACTCTCACACGAGATTCAGTGAACATCTGAGAAATAGATATGTTACGAAAACGATGCACTCGGAATTGAATGCCAATAATAACAAGATAACGAACGTGGCCACTCCCACGAATCCCAAGGACGTGGCGACCAAACACTATGTAGATCTGGAACAGAGAAAGTCTGACGGACGAGAAATGAAATCAGATCTGAATGCGGGATTCAACAAGATAATGAATCTGTTGGAGATCAACGACACGGATGCAGACTCAACCGTGGTCAACAAGGGCTACGTAGATTCTGCCGTGATACAATCACAAGAATACCTAGAATCGCAAGTGGACGATCTCTACCTGAACAAACAATCTGGCGGAACCATGGAGAGTGGCATCAACATGAACGGTCACAATTTATTTGGTCTCGATCATGATCCCGAATTCGATTCCAGCACGGTCAGCAGAAAGTACGTGGATGACAACTCGGTCTGGAGAAAGGGTGACATCATGGAAGGTAAACTAGACATGGGTGGACACACGCTCACGAATCTACCGGATCCCGTGAACATGACGGATGCCTGCACCCTGATTTCGGTGGTGGAGAAAGTCAAATATGCTAGACAATTGACCACTGTGTGGACTGAAGATGCCGGTGCCTTAGATGAGGGAAAAGCTGAGTGGTCTTTTGGAAATGGAGGTAGTGGATCGAAACATGGTCAGGTGGGATATCCCATGCCGTTGGGAGGTGAAATCCTTCGAATGAGTCTGGCTTCCTCGGATTTGAATAACAGAGCGGTTGTCAATCTCATGGTGAATGGTGTAGAGAGCGATAAGAGATACAGCGTCGAAAAGACTGAGAATCAACACGCGAATGTTAGCACGTTCGGCACGCCTCTCAAAGTGAACGCCGGAGACAGGATTAATTTCGTTACGAAAACCAATAATCCCGAAGCCGCCACTTCCGTGGTGAGTCTACTGATCAAACTAGATCCTTTGAACAAACAGTGAATGCGTGGAAAATAATGAATTAAAAAAAATAATGTGTGATTATTAAAAACAAAAAAAAAACCCAAAACAGTAATGAGATTTAGAAAGATGTTCAATCTCTCTAGATCACATTACTTTATTTATTTTTTTTTTGTTTTTTTGTTTTTAATAATTACTCATTACTTTTTATTTTTTTTTTGTTTTTTATTTTTTTTCACACTCGTCTCTCATCGAATGATCGATATCTTATTTCCATCCGATTCGAATTGTAATTCTCTGTCCGACAGGACCAGGGTGAAGGCTTCGGTTTTTCTCGACACGTTCCTATCGAATTGCATCTTGATCTGAATGTCTAACACGCTACTCTTGAGTCGTTCACTCTGTCTGCTGATGTCGTATACGAACATGGGATACATCGACTTGTATTCACCGGGAGATATGTTAGGGTTGCTCATCAATTCGTCTAGACCGTGATACTTCTTTCTAAAATCAGCGGCGCGCCATACAGTCTGCAGAAATCGTTCTTGTCGAACGATGCATTGTAATCGATTGCTGGATATCTCGTGGCATTCAGAAACACTTGCATGTTTCTCAAATGGCAGTGATCGAACAGCGACGCATTCTTTTCCTGAGACCCGTCCCTATCAGTCTGAAATGCAACCACGATGAAATGCGGTCTCTCGGAAGCAGATTTCACCGTCAATCTCCAATCGAAGTGATTCGTGGAGGGAGGAATGCTAGCCGTGTCGCACTCTCTCATTCTAAATCCCACAGGTAATTTACTCTTGGATTCTATGATCTTGTAGAGACGTGCTTTCTCCATGATCGAAGGCTCCACGTGCGGAACGAACCACGATATCTTGTGTAGAGTTATTTTACCCGCATCGGTCACAGTGAGTCTCACTATTGCGTCGTCGTTTCCTTTTCGAATCAACGTCAGATTGTGTTTGAATCCATACATGATCTTGTAATCGTCCGCAAATCCGAAGATGTGTTTCAAAGGTATCCTGAACAAAAACGTTCCTTTAGGTCTGGACGTCTTGATGACGTAGTCGAATATCAAGGCGGCGCCTGCGCTAGCAGGGCTTACGGTGTCTTTCACCCACAACTGATTAAGTCCTCTGGATTTCGAAAAATCATCAGGATACGTCAAGAGTCCGAACATCGTGGTGGCCTGACCGGGATGAAAAACAGATTCTATCTCTTGTCCGGATAGCATGTATTTTATGTTACTGAATAGATGCATGATGCCATTATTGGCAAGAGTAACCGTGTCGTCGTTGGCGTAGTCGCTCCCATCTTCCTTGGTGAGACGTCCCTGCACCACTGTGTAACTCTCGCTAGGATGTACGAATAAATCTTGAGTTTCGACGTTGATTCTTATCTCTCCTGCATTGTTCAAACTCGTTCCGGTTACCGGTTCGTATTCGTGAACCTCATATTCTTGAATACTTTCATCTTTCACTATGCTTTGTGCTATATCTAGTATATTTGTCATTTTAAAGGTTTTTTAGTTTTTTGTTTATTAATTAACTTGCTTTCTTTATCTAAAAATAGTTTTTAATTATTTTTTATTATTTTTTTCTCTCATATATATGTGTGTAAACAAGAAAATGTTAAAGAGATTTAATAAAAAAAATTATGTTTTCTTTATCAAAACGTCTTCTGTAATTGTTGTTCGTAAAACTTTCCGATGATCTCTTCTTCATCCAAAGCTTCGATTTCGTAAGTCACCGGATCGGTGTGAAATATTTTGATTATCACGAAGATTTCCGAGGTCCATCGAGGAGTATAACCCTTTTCGAAGTGCTTCTTATAAGCGTAGCTTCTCACTCGATCACCGACCGCAAATTTCGGCGTTCTAGACTTCTTCCTGATCTTAGATCTCTCAGGATATAGATTCGCGTAGACCCGTTTTTCGTTTCGAGGATCGCTAGCTTCTGCGGGAGTCATCTTGATCGATATGTGTCGCGTGTTGTTGTAATCTTTGACCAGACCATTCAGAGCATATATGTATTTCTTGGTCGAATTCGCCGTGAAGTATCTGCATCTTTTCCTTCATCGTTCGATTCCAACGTTCCACCATGCTGGCTTTCTCTTCGTTTTCGATCGAGTAGAGGCCTACCAATCGATGAATATGCTTGTTGTAGAATTCCTTTCCCTTATCCACCCACAATTTACTCGGTTTTCGAGAAGACGAGTCAAATACGCTCTTCAGAGCCTCGGCGATGCAAGGTCCTGATTTATTCTTCAAAGCTCTGATCCAACCGTATTTGGAAAACACGTTGATGACCGTCGATAGATATTTGACGCCCTCGTTCCACCTCGAAAACGATCTCATGTCGACCAAGTCGGCAGACCAAATATCATCCAGACCCTTCACGAACACCCTTCTCTTTCGAAATTTACGCACTATGTGTTTGTGTAACTCCTCGGCCAATTCGCTCGTCAATAAACGTTTCTTCTTCTTCTCCGATGCACTTTTTTTTTTTGAACGCCCCATCCGAATCGACGTTTCGCACCGATCAGATTGCCGACCAGCGAACGTTCCATCTTCTCTCTCCTGGTCAGATTCAATATGCCTCTCAATTTCCCCAACATGTTTTTATGGCAGACATCGTTGCGAGTCTTGGTGTCGGGATGTCCGGCGTAGCACAGATCGTGATCATACGCGGCCGTGTCCACCCTATTCACAGGTTTGCTCCAAGATTTGGGTGTCAGATCGGCATTGAGTCTCTTGTTCAATTTCGTTCCGGGTCCCGTGAAACTGTGACCGGGCAGATGCATTTTGAAAGGTAGATTATTGATCATTTTATTCACGATGCCTTTACCTTTGCTCTCGTTCTTTTTTTATGAATCTAGACTTGACAGAACCACACACGTCTCAAATTCCGTGAAGCATCTGTCTGTCGTTTTTAGTTCCCACTTCTCTAGAATTACTCGTCTCGGTAACTCTCTTACACTTTACGCAATACATTTTTAAGAGTTATTTAAATTAATTTCGTTTTTTTTATTTTATATATAAATTTAATAATTAATTAATTCTGTTCTTATATATATATTTTTTTTTTCAATCGCTGCTCTTGAGTTCTATCATCTTACTGAATTCCTCCCTAGCCTCTTTCCTCCCCTTTTCCGCGAGAGAATCCTTCATCTCTTCCTTGATGATCTGACGAGTCCTGATTCTCACAGCTTCTTTCATGGCATCGTATTTCGTTTTCTCGCTCAATATCGTGAAGTATTCCCTGTCCGATATCCTACCGTCTTTCAATGCCATAGAGATCATTTTGGATATCGTGTCGATCTTTGAGTCGGCCAAGACGCGAATCTTGTCGTGTTTCCTCGCCTTCAGATATAATTTCCTACTCAAAAAGTTTCCGAGCGTGCTAAACAATCCGACGGCGAGGGTCACTCCTTCTACGGTCAACACGATCAGAATGCCGACCGCGGTCGACAACAATCCGATGCCGGCCGCGTGTAAACCCATGGAAATCGTGATGAGTGCCGTGTCGATCGCGTTGACGAATTTCACGAAACGCAAATACTTCTTCTTGAGGGAACGATGAGAATCTCTCTCTCGAGTTAGATACTCTTGGATTCTATTGATTTGATCGATGCGATACCTCTCTCCTCTTTCTCTTTCTTGTAGCGACGGTGCCGTCGCCAAAACGTCGATCGGCTTCTCATCCTTGTCATCCACTAACGTCGGATACAATTTATTTCTAGTTCTCATTTTTCTATTTTTTTCTTTCTAATATTAGATAAAAATTTTTATGTGTGTATTTATTTTTATTTTCTATTCTCCCTTATTTTATATCAATGAGAAAACTTAGACGTATGCTTCATTGAACAATAATTTCATGATGCATCCCTTGTCTTCTAAAGTCAGACTTCTACGCACCAATTTCAGTTCTTCCGAATCTGTAGGCTTGTCTTCATTCTTACAGAAGACTAATCTCTTCCAAAACGTGATCACATCGTTGAATCTAATGCGTTCGAATGGCGGTTCGAAATACATGACGACCATATCTTCCCTTTCCATCGTCAGACACGAATGATTCTCGTGATCAAAGTCTAGATGATCCCGACATCCGACGCATCGTTCTAACAAGATGGGACGTAGTTCTTCGTTCACGCAGATTGCGTATGCTCTCATCAGCATGTTTAAAAGAAACCTCGCTCTAATAGTCTGGGAAGTGCACATGATTTATGTATTTATTTATTATCTATTCGATTTGATATATTTAATTTTCTAAATAACTATTATTTATATATTTTTTTTTTCTCTCCTATATATATCGATCACTTTCTTTTATTTATTTCCTCGGGTATTCCCCCCACCCCACGACGAGGGGAGATAACTCTGTATGATCAAGTTTATGAGAGTCGAGCAATCCGATTGGTCAATTAGCGGAGAATCAAGCAATCTGATTGGTCGATTAACTGAGTTTGTAAAATCCCACTATGGGAATTCCCCTAATGACGTCATAAATGGGAAAACCCACCGCCTCAAAACAATTGCGGATTCTGGATCACTGATCCAGAATCCGCAAACCGTTTTTTTTATGCTAGCCCAGAATTTTGCTCGCGTTCACCAACGATGGATCGATGGTCTGATCTGCGATGAGAACGTTGACAAAAATTTTTAAAGTGAAAAAAAAAGTGAAAATGTACAATTTCACCTTTTTTTAAAAAACGCGTGACATTCAACGTTCACCACGAGTATTTGAACGTTAAAAGTGCGATCTAGGAGTCACAAAAAACATGGGAGATTCAAGATCACTGAACATTTTTGTGAACAAGCGTGCGATTTAACACTGAATCCCACGTTGGTAAACGCATCGTGTACACGTACATGTTATACGTGAGTACGTGGCAGTTTTGGTTTTGTGTGTTTGTTTGGTGTTTTAGAATACTTTAACAACCATGGTTATATTGTTTTGGGCCGTGTTACGGGTGGAGGAATCCGGAATACCCCGAGTTAACCACGGAGCAGCGGCGAGTCACTGCCGGACTCTCCAACTTACTAATCCCGCCAATGCAGGGTTAGCAGTAGTTGAGGGCCACCATGCAGGCAATGGTGATCAAGTGCTACGTGCATTGTCTAAGGACACAACTCCGGTTGCCTCGGTCGAGTATTGAACCCAGATCCTCAACAACCTTCCGATTACGAGTCCGATACTCAACTGCTAGAGCAACCGACCCCCCCCCCCCCCAATTTTGTTCTGTTTTAGAACGATGTGCCTTTGGCATTGTAGCCTACTACCTCGAAACCGAACCAACGCTGTTCTTACACAAACTCGTCTATAAGCATACGCGTATAATGAACGCTACTGATTACTCACCCCCTCCCCCACCACTTGTGTTGTTAGAAATTCAGTAATGTATATATTGGTCGACAGTGTTCATTGAGCTCCGTTAACCAATATATATATTGTTGACTCGCTGCCTTTTACGTGGCGGTGATTTACCATCAAGAACTTGGTCACACAAATACTCTGACTCTTGAGGAAGTTGATGTATTGTTATAGTTCTCGTCTCGTTATCTCCAATTATGAAGCCAGCAGATTCTTTCACTTCTTGTGGGACGACACGAAAGTTGTTAGTTTTCCAGATAACCATCTGTGCATCATGGCATTCATCTTTAAATTTTATCTTGAGAATTTCTTGTGTGTGGTTAATTATACCGTGGTCAACAGCTTCAGAAAATACATTACTCTCATGGTCACAATAAGGACATCTGAATATATTCGCTCTGGTTCTCGATCCTTCCATACTAATGACATTTGTTCAACTGCAAATACACGAATACATATTACTGCACATTATCTACTATAGGTTGCAACGTAGAGAAGATTGATGGAGGGATGGCAGGGTAGATAGAGAGAAAGATAGATATAATATATATATATATATATATATATATATATATATATATATATATATATATATATATATATATATATATATATATATATATACGTGGTGGCGTGTGTGTGTGAGAGGGTGTGTGTATGTGTGTGTACAATGGTTCTCTTCATGTGTGTCGTTGTCCTACAACTTTAAACTATCACACACATGTGCTTTCTTCCCCCATGCAAAGTGGCGTAAAACCCCAATTAATCTTAAGATATGTCTAAAGCATTGAAAATAAACTTATTTTTCATTTTTAATCTCACATCTTCAAAGTACCCATTAAAGGGAGTAACTTCACCATCACAGCTAGACGTACAGATATTTTGCGACTGGCGATCAATGACTTATTCAGCTAGACGTACAGTAAAAAAAATAGAGGTCTCTGGAAAATGGTATCTTTTTCAAGAATCTAGCCGATATTTGAGACTATATTGTATGACTACTTGTTGAAAATATATCAGACTTTCTTTTTAGGCACTGGAATGTTTCCATTCGGTTGCTCTAGCAGTTGAGTATCGGACTCGTAATCGGAAGGTTGTTGAGGATCTGGGTTCAATACCCGACCGAGACAACCGGAGTTGTGTCCTTAGGCAATGCACGTAGCACTTGATCATCATTGCCTGCATGGTGGCCCTCAACTACTGCTAACCCTGCATTGGCGGGATTAGTAAGTTGGAGAGTCCGGCAGTGACACGCCGCTGCTCCGTGGTTAACTCAGGGTGTTCCGGATTCCTCCACCCGTAACACGGCCCAAACCAATATAACCATGGCTGTTAAAGTATTCTAAAACACCAAACAAACACACAAAACCAAAATTGCCACGTACTCACGTATAACAAAGAATATTATATAATGAATCAAATAGCAGCGTCTTCACCACAAAATCAACAAATAAATGTGATACACCCCTACTCATCAAACTACACCTCTCTCTCTCTCTCTCTCTCTCTCTCTCTCTCTCTCTCTCTCTCTCTCTCTCTCTCTCTCTCTCTCTCTCTCTCGCTTCCCTTCTCAGAGAGAGAGAGAGAGAGGGGGGGCAGAGGGAGAGAGAGAGAGAGGGAGTCCCACGTGATTACACTGGCTGTGACCAATCAAAACTGTGGTTCCGTCAAAAGTTGGTTTCATCAAGGCAAGGGAATAGAATGTCAGCAATATATAGTGTAATAGAACCAAGCTGACACAAATATGAAAACAAGACCGTCAAGACGAAGACAGTGTGAATCAAACTTACTATTAAATCCACAGCAAAATCAATGGTTGGTTCTATTATCCTAAATGTTACTGACATCCTATTCCTTGCCTTGATGAAAACAACTTTTGACGGAACCACAGTGAAGCTGGAACCAAAAAGTTGATGTAAATCGGTTTTGATTCGCCACAGCCTGTGTAATCATGTTACCGTGGAACGCGGCTATGAACGATCACATGCCAATAAGTTGATTTGTTTGTTTGTTTGGTGTTTTACGACACTTTAACAGCCAAGGCCATATCGTGTCGGGCAGTGTTACGGGTGGAGGAAGCCGGAGTACCCGGTGAGAACCACCGAGCAGCAGCGAGTCACTGCCAGACTCTCCAACGTACTAACCCTGCCTGGACAGAGTGAGCATTGGTTTAAGGCGTGTGTAGATTTAACGTGAGATACGCCTTAGCACACGGCGCCACCGTGCCCCCATACGGGCACGTGGGATGAAGTGACTTTCCCAAGGACACAACGCGAGATTCCTCGGTCGGGTATCCACCCCGGATCCTCAACAACCTTCGGATTCCGAGTCCGATACGCTACCGATGGGACTACCCGCACTCCCGCCAATAAGTTGAAGGCCTACCTTTTTGAAGCACTGTTTAATAAAAGGGATGCTAATTTATTGATGCGTTTTAGCTCATTTTCTTATCGACATGTTCAAACCCACTTCGCCTTATTAACTCTTTTCCTACCAGTGCTGACTATAGTCGTCATTACTGAATGGCATCAAACCAAGTGAAAACTTTACCAATACAAAGAGGTGACCACTTTAAAATATGAAATCTGCCGTCTTAGAGGGAGCAGATTTCATATTTTAAATTCCTCGGCACGTTTCTCATATGATGTTTTTTCATAGTACCAAGAATGTACATAGATGGATGAACTTACGAAATTAAAAAAAAATGTCACGCGTATATTTTTTCACAAACTGTTTACACTCTGACAACAGGATCGGGTACGTATATACAATGGTTGTTAACCCTCTTCAATCTGATATTAGAATCGCAGATTTCTCAGTTTGACTTACTTCTCCTTATGTTGTCAAAAGTTCAACAATTTATATTTTGATTGATAGAGCTCGGAGAGCTCTTCCAATCAAAATATATATTGTTGAACTTTTGATAACCTCATGGGAGACAATCATGGGTAATCTTGGGTAAACTTGACATCAGAGTGATGAGGGTTAATTGGTCTAGACCGTTTATCACAGATCCAGTGTCTGGGGGAGAAAATGTCCTTGCTCACTACTCCGATGTGCGCGTTACCATTTTATAACTGTAGACTTGTTTGCCCACCAAATTAGTACCACGCATTTACGGAATGCTGGCACCTCCGCAATGATTGTCCTACTTAGGTGTAATACAATTTATGGATTTCACTAAATAGGATTTTTTCGGATTATTTGCAAAATACTCGGTTAGATTTGTGGGGTACCAACCTTCTTTGCATGCTTGATAGGCGGATGCATCAAAAACTATAAAATAGCAACGCACGCATCACACTGCGGTACAAGGGCCTTGTACGACGAATGATGGTGCTACCGGTACCCTAGCGATAATTAATGAAGCGATTCGTCAGAAAATGTAAACTAATTAGTGCATTAAGGTGCAATGAAAAAATAGATGTAAAAGTCACTCGTCAAAAAATAGAGGCAGACAATTTTGTCTGTAAAAAATAAAATTTGAAATGGTCTTCTAGACCAACAACAAAGTTCGCAACCTATTAATATATCACATAACTGATTATAGCTCTCCACGTTCAAATCATGTCCTAATAGACATGTTGAGGCAACCGGTTCCCATGGAGAAATTCCTGATTCCACGTATTGGGAATCTAAGTCTATCTAATTGGGAGAATACGATTTCCGAAAGTAACCTGACTTAGTGATTACAATACGTCATGTGACAGCTGACGGTCCAATCAACTTATAAAATAAAGGAGGTTTTTCCCGCCATACAGTTCGCGAGAAAATCCATGGGTCATCCTATAAGTTGATTGTGTCATCACGAGTTTCATGGCTCACTGCAATCACAATGTGACATGTGTAAAGGGCACGTATACAAAATCTTGTAGTCTGTCTGATGAGTAGGTTGTTTATTTGTGTTTCAACGACATGTGGAAAGCTAACGAACTTCTCCAGCGGAACCGTTTATCACACGTCCCACAGGAATACACCCTAGACCCGTGCATTCCCTTTGAATGTTCATCTAAAACTTTCTTAGATGAACACTGGGTACCGCACTGATCACATACGTAATTTTCGCAAGTGGCACCCGAGGCACTATGCTTTTCTTTCTAATGGGCAATGAGGTCTCCTTTATGTGTAAAAGCAGATGGGCAGGATGTACACTTATGTTATTTATTAGGGTTGTGGGATGCCAGGTGCCCCCTGAAGTTCCATAGTCCGTTGTACCCCTTTTCGCCCACAGTACATTTGTACTTGAAGACACCATCGTGTGCCTTGATGTGATGCTCAAGACCATACTTAGTCTTAACACATTTCCCACATCTATCACCGAGGAATGTATTTTCCGAATGACAAAAACTTGAATCAACTGTAGTATGCACCTTGCGATGTCTCTTTAAATTTGAAGCAAACTTTGTGGTGTATGGACAGTCACCACAGCTGTGCCACATCACTGCTGATCTCTCCACCTCCTCCGTCTCCACTGTGGGGCGGATTATTTTTTCTATCACCTCCTGTGTAAAAAAACAATAGTGAAGGTGTCATGCAAAACTCACTTTGACTTGATTGAATATTGTTCAAACGCTTACCGAAATTCTTAATTTAAAACAATTACTGGGGAAGAAACCCAGGCCTATGCGTATTGGTTCGTGACTTCGGCGCTCGCAATGACAGCGCGGTGCGCAAATATTCTAACATAAACATGACGCATTACAAATCCCTTTTTTAAAATATTGACACAGAGATGAGACCCTGCATGGGATCCAAGTAATTGTACATAAATCACCATACAGGCACATATTTCTAAAGAATAATATTTTATTCTAGAGACATTGATGGACGTGCAGATGTGCTGGTTACTGTACGTTTTGGAGCGGCTACCGATCGATACCGTACACGGCTAGACGTACAGTCAGTGTAACGTGGGGTCATTGAGTAAATTGTCCTTTGTTCACAGTTGCGTTGTACTATCACAAACAAACGATATTGGAACGTGTAGACAATATACTTGACTGTGTTCCGATGCACTGAAATGTTTCTCTTAGATGACAGAAGACCACCAAAAGTTAGTTTGAAGGGGACAATTTCTGCCAGAAATCAATTTGTTAAAGTGATCAAGTTAAGTTTTTTACTCATAAAACGAACCTCTCGAACCTACGACGCCATGTACGAGTGTCAAACATCTAAATGCATTAAGTACGTACCTTCCCCGGAACTCAAATTTGACCAGGCTGTTTATTTTCGATTTCTTCGCTTGCTTCAAAGCGCGAATATGAAAAACTTTCCGATGAAAATAGAAAAGCCTCGCTTCGACGATCGCGACTTCCGAAAAGTCTAGTGTACGGTTTATCCACAGTGAATCATTCGGCTAGACAATCTAGCCTGGTCCAATGACAGGAAAATAGTAATAGCGGGCGCGAACGAAGAGAGCATAATGGTAACGTGTGTGTATATGTGAAAATATGAGAAATTTTGAAGAATATTTCAGAGAAATGTATCTGAGCAATCCAAAAATATGTGTCCGGAAGTAAACTCCATGGACAAAAAATAGAAGCCGAAGTTGATCAAATTGTGTTGTTTTCATTGGTAGAAATAGAATTAGATTTCTGAAAAAAGGAACAGGTGAGCGTGCAGGAAAAGCGTCACCTGGTTCTCGGTTCCGTCAAAAATCGAAACCACAAAAGAAACGCACGCCGCTACATTAATTTTGTCGTTCAATTTTTAAACTTCAATTCCTTGTAAAAAAATAAATAAAAATTGTTGAAGGTCACAAAGTGGCACGCTTGTTAATAAAATATCTAAGAACAAGTGTGTCTGCAAGAAATTCTAGAATTTTAAGTACTTTCCTTTCGCGAGTCGTTTAAAAACGATGAGTCGATGTTTTCTCGCATTTCTTATATCTGACCCGCTTGTTTGTAAACAACGGGTTAACCCCTCTCGTGCTTATGACGATTTCTGCTGGAAACCTGAGATACGTAATACACAATTAAAAGAGGCGCACAATGGGACTCCTGAGACTTTGCTCTTCATTGTTGGATGCCGTACATTTCGGCTCGTCAATTTTTTTCTGACGCAATAAAGTTTTTGGAACGATTTTTCCACTTTAATATTTATCAAAAAGTACGGTACCGGTACCTGGTATTGATATTTCGAACACGATCTTTTCATTTTTGAATTTTGAAGTGATGCAGTGTTACACCCAAGCACCCCCACTGCAGTGGAAACTCCACAGAAAATTGTTGCTACTTTCGGATTGACTCACATTTGAGTCACGCGCAGATTCTTGTAATGTTGTATACCAATTTTGGCAAGGAAAGACGGTTTTCCGTCTTCAGGCTGTGATTACAAGTAAAAATTATCAATACACACGCAGTGTTGATACATTTTTGTTTTGGAATATAAAATCATTCAATAAATAGTTCATGACTGATTCCTTCGGAAAATAAGGCATTAATGGAGATCAGAAGGTGTTTTTGATCAGTGACCGAGTCCGATCCAAGTTACTCTCCGTCAGTCAGTCTGCAAATGCTTTTGCAATTTCAGCCAAAATCAGGCGACAAGCTAAATGGGACTACAAATTAAAGCGTCGGAATAAATGTAATTAATTCTAATTCTTCTATAAATTTGATAATTTTACTTGCACTCAATGATACTGAATTCATTTTCTATCTGATCCAAAACTTTTTTACATGACGTTAAAAAATCCAGTGGCGGCGCCACAGTCTGGCACAGGAGGAGGGATGGCTGCCCCCCCCCCCCCCACCACACACACACACACTTTTCCCTCGCCCCAATCAGATTTCAAATTTCCATCTGACCGTGGTTTTCCCACCCAATATCACACCGTAAACCACACACAACAATACAAACCATGTATGGTGTTGTAGAAATGCTCAGATATCGCTCCCATACCCCCACCCCCTCCTCCAGCTATAAGGCTTGGCATCTCGACCCTGGACCCCCATATCTTACTTAACCCATCCCCCCACCCCAAAAAAAAAAATAAATAAAAAAATTGAAATCCTGGTGCTGCTCCACGACTGTAACAATCAGTCGGTATCAAGAAAACTTGTGATGGAAAGACAATGTCAATGGGCTACATAAAATTAAGCTACATAATGTTCTAATATTCTTGCAAGTTGAAAATACAACTACAGATTTGGGTTCGATGGGGGTGATTGATGCCCCCCCCCCCACCCCCCCCCCCCAAAAAAAAAAAAAAAAAAATTAAAATAAAAAAAATAAAGACCCTTTCCAACCTACTTGAAACCTCAGGTGTTGAGATTGAATGGGTGAATGTATTTGTTACGCCCCCCCCCCCCCCCCCCCACACACACCTTTCAGAAAATGTTCAACCTGCTTAAACTGCATGTACTTGAAAATACAACAGGTGATATGGAGACAGTGTGTGGGTATTTTAATTGATGTCCTCCAAAAATGATCCCATCACAGATTGCTGAGTTATGAAATTATGAAAATTGAAAGTGATAAAAAGTCAGAAATCTTCGCTAAAAAATTGGGAAAACAATCTTTTCTTGCTGCTGAGAATTCACCATAATTAGGAAATTTTCAAACACAAAAAGAAGAGATCCAATTAGAAATTCATGCTCCCAAGACCATGAAGAAATATTTGAAAGTGATAATAGCATGCACGTATAGCATTCCATCAAATTGTTAATTGTAATAGCATGCACGTATAGCATTCCATCAACTTGTTAATTGTAATAGCATGCACGTATAGCATTCCATCAAATTGTTAATTGTAATAGCATGCACGTATAGCATTCCATCAAATTGTTAATTGTAATAGCATGCACGTATAGCATTCCATCAAATTGTTAATTGTAATAGCATGCACGTATAGCATTCCATCAAATTGTTAATTGTACTTTCTAAGGGCACTACTAGAAAACCTTTGGGTGGATGGTGGGGGTGGGGGATAGAGAATAAACTAGAATTTCACAACAAGACCATAAAAATATAAGGAGTTGGGAGTTGTGGCAATTAACTTTTTTGGTAAATAGTACTTACTGTGAAAACTAGTTAGAAAATATTGGTTGTGCTGATGGGGGGGGGGGGGGGGGGGTTAAATTGTAATTTTGCAGGACCATAATTTATTTGAAAAGAATGTTATGATGGGCAATAGAACTTTTGCCAAATTGTGTTTGATGTTCGAAATAGGAAATCCCAGGGCTGTTTTGAGGCTGGATTATTTTCTTATGGCTTCTTCTAAATCTTCCTAACCAAGTCCCTGGGTGAAATCACAGCACAGCAGTCTGAATTTATTCAGTTTTTTTGCAGGATACTATTTTTTTTAAGAAAATGCTGTATAAGAACTTGTAAATGTTCAGCTGATAGACCGCTTGCACCCCCATGGCTTTGTGTTGGAACTTTTATTGTTTCGTGAGTTCTGTTCTCAAAAAGTGTTAACAATTGTTGTAAAGGTTTGTGATTTAATGGTTATCTACTCTCCCCAGGCTGTATCTCTTCTCCAACTCCATGCTCCGCCAATTCCCTCCTTGGTAAAGTCTGTTAAATAAGCCTTCGGCCTGGACAGAGTTTTCGGTCTGATTCAGTGGGGTTTTGTTCACCATAAAGGTGTTGAGAATTCCTATTAGCATGACACTGTAGTTCTTCTTCTCGTCGCATGGGTGGGTCACAGAGAAATTGGTGGTGTGTTGGTAGTGTGGTGTGGGCGGGGGGGTGGGGGGGGGGGGGGGTGGAGGGTTGTTGATAAATGTGGTGACTGGTGAGAGCGATCTGAATCCCCATATTCTAATTATATATGTATTTTCATCCATTCTTTCTTGTGTGAACTTTATTGGGAATATCAGGGGGGGGGGGGGGGGGGCGGGGGGGGGGGGGGGGTATACTCCTGTGACTGTCATCCGTATAATAGTATGGTGAGGACTAATAGTACAGGGTGGAATATTATACTGAAATTACAAACTAATTTCATAATATTACAAAGTGCCATACATGGACAAATAACCTCAAAATTCCAAAATAACTCCAGCTATCTGCAGCTAAGGTAAATGTTAAGAATTTAGTCCAAAATAGTGCATCATGAGAATTAGACTGCAGTCGAACCTGGTGAAAATGAATAAAAATAGGGGATCAAATCAGAATAATATGTGGTAGAAAATACAAAAAAAAAATATCAATACTACGGGTGTGATAATTTAGAACATATATTTAGGAGTAGGAATCAAGTACTTTCCCGACTGATCACCATTTCATTCTTCTGTTGTCTTTTTCACTCAAAGATTTATTTTCAGTCCCAGTCAGCAGCCTCTTTCGTATTTGCACTGCTTCTCAGAGCTGTCAAACTGTCTCATGCAATGGGTGTTACACGTTCCAAGCAGCACAGTGAGCTTGTTCAGCGAGGGGTAGCCACTTACGTTCGGATCGCTGAACTACACAGTGAGCACACTGCTCTGGTACACATGTACAGTCCAGCCAGCTGAAAGAAAGGTGGCCAGCTTTGAGAGTGGCCTTTTGAAAGTATTAGTCACAACTATTTATTTATCTATTAGGGTTTAACGACACTTTAAGAGCACGGGTCATAGGCATATCGGCGACAGTTTTAGGGGTGGAGGAAGCCGGAGTACCCGGAGAGAACCACCGAGCAACGACGAGCAGCTGTCGGCTCTTCAACATCGTAACTGTGAACACTGCACCGCGGCACAGGCAGGGTTAATTGGTTGAAGACATACGCACCGTCGACATGCAGTACGCCTTAGTACACAGCGTCATCGTGCCCCATGTAGGCAATCGGGTTAAGTGCCTTGCCCAAGGAAACAACGCGGGAGCGGGAATCAGTTGCTGAAATGGTCACCCCATCCGACTGCTAACCGCGCTTGACGTTGCTTAACTTCGGTGATCTGACAAGAACCGGTTACCGCGACGCCACCCGCCCCCACCCCCATTTAAGATTATTCCCCCCTCTGTGCAGGCTGAGTTGTGCGTGAAATTGCAAAAAATAGTTGTTGGTTTGAGCAATGAATAATGGTACAAAATGAAACCTAAATGAATAAATGTGCATATTTATTAAATAATAAATTTAATTGAAATATATTTTGTCACCTCATGAAATAGGAGACCCATTATTAGGTCAGTACAAAAGCGTTTCGATTTTATTTTTCCGCGCTGACCGATTTTGACCCCGTAAAAGTGTCATGGTCATGATTAGCCATTGTGCATAAGTACGTGGCTTAAACACCAATAAATAAACTAGAGAATTGTAATTTGTTGGACAATTTACGGGCTTTCCCCAACTTTTTAATGTGAAAAGACAAACTGTATTGTACACAAAACTATATGGATCAGGTTTGAAAACAGAAAATTTAGTGGAAATCAAAGTTTTTGTGATGCTACTAGTTTTTATGCAGCCAAACAGATATTTGAGATACAGCAGGACACCAAAACATTTAACACAAAATTTGCTCTTCAATAATTACAGAATATTTTCATAGAAAGCAAAACAAGCGATGTCCTTTGTGCTTTGGAAAAAATTAGTACATATGAATTATGGGCGTACGGGCCGGGGTTTCATGAAGGACTGTGCCCCAGCCCACCCCTAAGTCAAGAAAGAGCCGATTTTTCAGCCAATATGCCAGAAAATTTCGGACAATTTAGTTGCCAGAAATGACCACAAAACATTTTGGTTTTCCACACAAAATGTTGTTTTCTTATCTCATCTCCTAGAAGTTGCAAGTAAACTGACCATTATACTGTACAAGTTGATTCAGTGGAACCGTATCCACGTTAATATTATTCATTTATAATCACACAAGTACACATAAAGAGCTTTATTACTGCATATTACGGGAGCACGGTGGCTCAGAAGGTAGAGATGATTGTTGCAATCGAAGAAGTCCTCGGTTCGAATCCCGCCTGTGGCAACCACATTGTGTCCTTGAGCAAGACACTTCATCCCAATTTAATTTCCCACGTGGGGGGGGGGGGGGGGGGGGAGGGGGGGCATGATGGCGATGTGTACTAAGGGTACTTTGAGGGTGTACTTGTCTTCAACCAATGCTAACCCTGCTTTTTGTGGAGTTAGTGTGTTGGGGAGTCTGAGTCGCTTGCCATTGCTCGGTGCTTCTCTCCAGGTTCTCAATGGGAGGGAGACCCCCCTCCCTCCCTCCAATACCCACATTTCCTCCTGAGATTCGACTTTTTCGGGCTAAAAGGATTCACCCCCCCCCCCCCCGAAAAATAGCCCTGTACGCCTGTGCAATGAATACCTGGACTTGAATAAATACCTATATTATGGTCATGATATAGCTGTAGATACTGAAAGTGACCTTAAATATCAATAATTAATTTATTCTCTATCATTCTGTCTGCTTGTGAATCTGTGGGATTTGCCAACAAACGAGGGAAAGCTTCCTACTCCATGATTTCACAATTTTTCCAACATATCTCTTTCAGATACAATGAGATACATGTTTGATGAGTTACTGTCATGCGCAAATTAGTTGTTTATTTGATGTGGTTTAAACCATCTAGAGCGCTCGTATACACAGTAATGGGTACAGTTCAAGTCAAAATGAGTTGATTAAAGGGATGTTGAACAGCTTGTTAATATTTCTTGCGTTACATTACTACTTTGCTATTTATTGACAGAAGGATGGCTAATCGTGACCGTGACAGTTTTACGGGTGGGGGAAGTCGGAGGACCAAGAGAGAACCACCGAGCATCCTGTCAGCTCAACATTCTAATTATGTTCAAGCTCCGCTGAAGGAGGGTACCAGCGGTTGAAGACATGTGCATCAATGACATGCAGTACGCCTTAGTACATGGCATCATCGTGCCCCCATGTTGGCAACCGGGATAAAGTGCCTTGCCCAAGGACATTACGTGGGTCGTCCCAGACAGGGATCAAACTCGGGACCTCTATCATAGAAGTCAAACAATCTACCACTGAGAAAATGTGCTTTCTTTCCTGGCGGTATTCATATTTGTACGGCCAAACTGGTGTTGGATAACACGGAACACCAAAACATATAACACCAAAATTTGTTCCCCATTGATTTTTGAAAGCAGTTATGAAAAGCTCACAGAGCTGTTTCCTTTTGTTTTTGGACAAGTGAGTATTCACTCAAAGTCATTTTGTGCAGACAGTGCTATTTTAAGTGGTCAAAGCACATATTTCATTAAGTCCCAGAACATAACTAAAGCCGGATTTATTGATTAAACATCTCTGCATATAGCAAAGCAAAGTGTCTCAAATTAACCCATTCCAAAATGATAGTGGAGAGTAACCAAAGTTGATAATTTGGGTATTTCCAAATGGTACACGTATTCTCACTCTCATTGTGCTTGAGGGTAAAATCTGAGATTGAAAAGGAATACCAATCTTACTCAGGGAAGGCTAGTACAGAAAAGTACGAAATTAATCAGAAAATGAATTTTGTCTGACGGTACTAATTAACATTTGTACGAGCAAATCTGATACTGGATTTATTTATTTATTTATTAGGTTTTAACGACACATTAACAGCCAAGCTCATATTATGTCGGTGACAGTTCTATGGGTGGAGGAAGCCGGAGTACCCAGAGAGAACCACCGAGCAAAGACGAGCAGCTGCCAGCTCCCCAACATAGTGCCTCCGCACTGTAGCATAGGCAGGGTTATAATTGGTTGAAGACATGCGCACCATCGACGTGCAGTATGCCTTAGTACACGGCATTATGGTGCCCCCATGCGGACAGTCGGGGTGAAGTGATTGGGACATAATTGGAATATATCCGACAGATACAATGTCGGATATATTCCAATTATGTCCCGATCATGCAAGGCAGCAACTTGAAATTCTCAGAATGTTTCCTACTGTCCCTGCCCGACAGTTTAGTATCTTTGTCAAGTGCCGAGACCGCGTGGAAATACCGTGGATCAGGTAGAAACCGAGGGCACGATTCGTCCCTACTTTATTCTCAATTCAACGACTTTTCCATTCATTATTTACCTGTCACCGGCTGAGTTAGGTATTATATTTGTCTATTTGATGAACTTTTCAACCTTAACTATTTGCGGCTTCATGTAGCACCACTGAAAGGCCACTGCACGGTTACCAATATATTCAGGGATTGATTTTACGAAAAAAAAACAATTATTCCGACTATACCCACATGGGAACTCTTAAATATGCCAAGGGTTAAACTTTTGATAATGACGTATAAAAACAGAAGTTGTCATGCTATGCTTGCTGCATGCAGGCATAGAAAACATTCAGAGCTCAATGAATTGAGAATGGAGTAAATTGTCACTTAAACCTACGAAATTCTGAAAAATGAGTTTTTTTCGACGGCATCTACCATTATGCATCTGAGACAGGGATTGCGTTAAACCTTTACAGCAACCTTATAACAGAAAATATTCTTGGAATTGAACTGTGAGTCCGAATTTCGAAAGCATTTTCGGATATTCTATTCCAAACTACCGCTGCACGCTTATCAATATTCAGTGATTTTATGAAAATTAAAATTATTCCGACCATACCCATATGGGCAGTCTCGAATCTGCCAACGGTTAAACTTTTTATAATGACGTATAAAACAAAAGTTAGCATAGTATGACTGCTGCATACAGTCATAGAAAACGTTCAGCGCTCAATCAATTAGGAATGGAGTAAATCGTCACTTAAACTTACCAAATTCTGAAACGAGAGTTTTTTGGACTGCACCTATCTTTATGCAAACAGAACGAGCATTGGGTTAAACTTTACAACCAAACTTACAACAGCAAATATGCTCGGTAGGCAATTGTAAATACGAACATGTAAATCATTTTTCGATATTCCTTTCGAAATGGAAGAAAAGTGAGCTCCAAATTAGCCAATTTTATGAAGAATTTTAGGCCACTCAAATTCAAGGCCCGAAAACTGGGTGAAGGTTAAAACTTTGAATAAAATATATAACACCAAAATTGTTCTTGGATGAAGGCCCAATCCTCTCATGGAAAAGGTTGTGAGGCAATATGGCTCCAGTGCTGAGAAAGTGCATGTAAACGTTGGCGAAAATAACAATTATTCTGACAGTACCCTTATGGGAAGTCTCAAATCTGCCAAGGGTTAAACTTTTAATAATAACATATAGAACAAAATTTGTCATACTTTGACTGCTGCAAGCAGCTATAGAAAACATTCAGAGCTCAAGCAATTAAAAATGAAGTAAATCGCCATCTAATTTACCAAATTCTGAAAAAATTGGAATTTATTTGGACGGTACCTACTTTTATGCAACTAGAATGGGATAGGGTTAAACTTTACAACCACACTAACAACAGCAGATATGCTCGATAGTCAATTGTGAATACGTACATGAAAAGTGTTTGAAATTAACCCTTTCCAAAATGATAGAAAAGGCAACCAAATGGCTAATTTTGGCATTTTCAAACGGTACTCTTATTCTCGCCCTCATTGTGTTAGAGGGTTAAATCTGAGATTAAGAAGTAAACAGTAACTTTCTTCCACAATCATTGTTGCCTCTTGCCATACTAAAATAATTATTACAACTACCTTGCTATTAGAAAAATTTGCACTTGAAGTTGGCGAAAATAACAAATATTCCGACAGTTCCCTTATGGGAAGTCTCAAATCTGCAAGGGTTAAACTTTTAATAATAACATATAGAACAAAATTTGTCAGACTTTGACTGCTGCAAGCAGCTGTAGAAAACATTCAGACCTGAAGCAATAAAAAATGGAGTAAATTGTCACCTAAACTTACCAAATTCTGAAAAAATTGGAGTTTTTTTTGGACGGTACCTACTTTTTTGCAACCAGAATGGGATAGGGTTAAACTTTGCAACCAAACTTACAACAGAAAATATGCTCGGTAGTCAATTGTGAATACGTACACAAAAAAAGTGTTTGAAATTAACCCTTTTTAAAATGATGGAAAAAGCAACCAAATTGGCTAATTTTGGCATTTTCAAACGGTACTCTTATTCTCACCCTCATTGTGCTTGAGGGTTAAATCTGAGATTGAAAAGTAAACAGTAACTTTCTTCCGCAATCATTGTTGCATCTATCCTAACCAAAATAATTGTTACAAAACCTTGTTATTAGAGAAATTTGCCCTTGAAGTTGGTCAATTTTGAAGAAAAATTCTATATTCATGTCATTTTTGGCCATTGGGGGTTAAAGTTGAAAGCTCTGAGTGGTGATTGTGGTGTATCATATTATGCTCTAAATGTGTGGAAAATTTGAGCTAAATAACTGTAAACAATTTTGAGACATTCGAAAATGGTGAAATTTTGAAGGTTTTGGCAGAATATTTTGAAAACACGCGTTTTCACAGATATGACGATACCGCATTTCACTAGATTTTATGACATTACATAAGTGTGCCAAGTTTGGTTAAAATCGTACAGCTTGTTTTCGAGCAGTTCAACAGGCAAAATTCAGGGAGGAAAAAAAAAAAAAATAATAGAGAAGAAAAATTTTGAAAAGAAGAATAACAATAGTCTTTCCCAAACTGGGTTAGGGAAAGCCTAACTAGAGAATTGTAATTTGTTACACAAATTACGGGCTTTCCCAACTTTTTAATGTGAATAGGCAAACTGTATTGTACACAAAACTATGGATCAGGTTTGAAAACAAGAGAATTTAGTAGAAATCAAAGTTTTTGTGATGCCTTCTAGTTTTTATGCAGCCAAAACAGATATTTGAGATACAGCAGGACACCAAAACATTTAACACAAAATTTGCTCTTCAATAATTACAGAATATGTTCATAGAAAGCAAAAACAAGCGATGCCCTTTCTGCCTTGGGAAAAATTAGTACATATGAATTATGGGCGTACGGGCCGGGGTTTCATGAAGGACTTTGCCCCAACCCACCCCTGAGTCAGGAAGGAGCCGATTTTTCAGCCAACATGCCAGAAAATTTCGGACAATTTAGTTGCCAGAAATGACCACAAAACATTTTGGTTTTCCACACAAAATGTTGTTTTCCTATCTCATCACTTAGAAGTAGCAAGTAAACTGACCATTATACTGTACAAGTTGATTCAGTGGAACCGTATCTACGGTTAATATTATTCATTTGTAATCACACAAGTACATATAAAGAGTTCTATTACTGCATATTACGGGAGCACGGTGGCTCAGAAGGTAGAGATGATTGTTGCAATCGAAGAAGTACACGGTTCGAGTCCAGCCTGTGGCAACCACATTGTGTCCTTGAGCAAGACACTTCATCCCAATTTAATTTCCCACCGTGGGGGGGGGGGGGGGAGGGGGCATGATGGCGATGTGTACTAAGGGTACTTTGAGGGTGTACTTGTCTTCAACCATGCTAACCCTGCTTTTGTGGAGTTAGTATGTTGGGGAGTCTGAGTCGCTTGTCATTGCTCGGTGGTTCTCTCCAGGTACTCAATGGGAGGGAGACCCCCCACCCCCGTCCTCCCATACCCACATTTGGCATTTCCTCCTGAATCCCCCCCCCCCCCCGTCTGAAAAATAGCCCTGTACGCCTATGCAATGAATACCTGGACTTGAATAAATGCCTATATTATGGTCATGATATAGCTGTAGATGCTGAAAGTGACCTTAAATATTAATAATTAATTTATTCTCTATCATTCTGTCAGTTTGTGAATGTGTGGGATTTGTCAACAAACGAGGGTAAGCTTCCTACTCCATGATTTCACAATTTTTCCAACATATCTATTTCAGATACAACGAAATACATGTAATATGAGTTACTGTCACCCACAAATTAGTTGTTTATTTGATATGGTTTAAACCATCTAGAGAGCTAGTATACACAGTGATGGGTACAGTTCAAGTCAAAATGAGTTGGTTAAAGGAATGTTGAACGGCTTGTTAATATATCTTGCATTAGATTACTACTTGGCTATTTATTGACAGAAGGATTTCACAGAGGGTTTCCCTGACAGTATTTATTTATTGGTGTTTGCGGTCACATACTTATCCACAATGGCTAATCGTGACCGTGACAGTTTTACGGGTGGGGGAAGTCGGAGGACCAGAGAGAACCACTGAGCATTGACGAGCAACTGTCAGCTCAACATTCTAATTATGTTCAAGCTCCGCAGAAGCAGGGGTACCAGCGGTTGAAAACATGTGCACCATTGACGTGCAGTACGCCTTAGTACATGGCATCATCGTGTACGCCTTAGTACATGGCATCATCGTGCCCCCATGTTGGCAACCGGGATAAAGTGCCTTGCCCAAGGACATTACGTGGGTCGTCCCCAGATAGGGATCAAACTCGGGACCTCTATCATAGAAGTCAAACAGTATACACTGAGGAAAATGTGTTTCTTTCCTGGCGGTATTCATATTTGTACGGCCAAACTGGTGTTGGATAACACGGAACACCAAAACATATAACACAAAATTTGTTCCCCATTGAGTTTTGAAAGCAGTTTTGAAAAGCTCAAAGAGCTCTTTCCTTTTTGTTTTTGGATAAGTGAGTATTCACTCAAAGTCCATTTTTGCAGACAGTGCTATTTTTAAGTGGCCAAAGCACATGTTTCATTAAGTCCCAGAAACATAACTAAAGCCGGATTTATTGATTAAACATCTCTGCATAGAGCAACGCAACGTGGCTCAAAATTAACCCATTCCAAAATGATAGTAGAGGGTAACCAAAGTTGGATAATTTGGGTATTTCCAAATGGTACACTTATTCTGACTCTCATTGTGCTTGAGGGTTAAATCTGAGACTGAAAAGGTATACCAATCTTACTCAGGGAAGGTGAGTACAGAAAAATACGAAATTAATCCGAAAATGAATTTTGTCTGACGGTACTAATATTTGTACGAGCAACACTGGTACTGGATTTATTTATTTATTTATTTATTTATTTATTTATTTATTTATTTATTTATTTATTTATTTATTTATTTATTTATTTATTTATTTATTTATTTATTAGGTTTTAACGACACATTAACAGCCAGGGCCATAATATGTCGGTGACAGTTGTATGGGTGGAGGAAGCCGGAGTACCCAGAGAGAACCACCGAGCAATGACGAGCAGCTGCCAGCTCCCCAACATAGTGCCTCCGCACTGTAGCACAGGCAGGGTTAGATTGGTTGAAGGACATGCGCACCATCGACGTGCAGTATGCCTTAGTACACGGCGTCATGGTGCCCCCATGCGGACAGTCGGGGTGAAGTGATCGGGACACAATTGGAATATATCCGACAGATAGAAAGTCAGATATATTCCAATTATGTCCCGATCATGCAAGGCAGCAACTTGAAATTCTCAGAATGTTTCCTAGTGTCCCTTCCCGACAGTTTAGTATGTTTGTTAAGTGCCGAGACCGCGTGGATATACCGTGGATCAGATGGAAACCGAGGGCACGATTCGTCCCTACTTTATTGTCAACTCAACGACTTTTCCATTCATTATTTACCTGTCATCAGCTGAGTTAGGTATTATATTTGTCTATTTGATGAACTTTTCAACCTTAACTTTTTGCGGCTTCATGTAGCACCACTGAAAGGCCACTGCACGGTTACCAATATATTCAGGGATTGATTTTACGAAAATAACAATTATTCCGACTATACCCACATGGGAACTCCTAAATATGCCAAGGGTTAAACTTTTGATAATGACGTATAAAACGGAAGTTGTCATGCTATGCTTGCTGCATGCAGGCATAGAAAACATTCAGCGCTCAATGAATTCGGAATGGAGTAAATTGTCACTAAAACCTACGAAATTCTGAAAAAATGAGTTTTTTCGACGGCATCTATCATTATTCATCTGAGACAGGGATTGCGTTAAACTTTACAGCAACCTTATAACAGAAAATATTCTTGGAATTGAACTGTGAGACCGAATTTCGAAAGCATTTTCGGATATTCTATTCCAAACTACCACTGCACGCTTATCAATATTCAGTGATATTTTGAAAATTAAAATTATTCCGACCATACATACCCATATGGGCAGTCTCGAATCTGCCAACGGTTAAACTTTTAATAATGACATATAAAACAAAAGTTGTCATACTATGACTGCTGCATACAGCCATAGGAAACGTTCAGCGCTCAATCAATTAGGAATGGAGTAAATCGTCACTTAAACTTATCAAATTCTGAAAACGAGAGTTTTTTTTGGCCTGCACCTATCTTTATGCAAACAGAACGAGCATAGGGTTAAACTTTACAACCAACTTACAACAGCAAATATGCTCGGTAGGCAATTGTAAATACGAACATCTAAATTATTTTTCGATATTCCTTTCGAAAATGGAAGAAAAGTGAGCTCCAAATTAGACAATTTTATGAAGAATTTTAGGGCACTCAAATTCAAGGCCCGAAAACTGGGTGAAGGTTAAAACTTTGAATAAAATAAATATATAACAGCAAAATTGTTCTTGGATGAAAGCCCAATCCTCTCATGGAAAAGGTTTTGATACAATATGGCTCCAGTGCTGAGAAAGTGCATGTAAACGTTGGCGAAAATAACAATTATTCTGACAGTACCCTTATTGGAAGTCTCAATCTGCTAAGGGTTAAACTTTTAATAATAACATATAGAACAAAATTTGTCATACTTTGACTGCTGCAAGCAGCTATAGAAAACATTCAGAGCTCAGCAATTAAAAATGGAGTAAATCGCCACCTAAATTTACCAAATTCTGAAAAAAATTGGATTTTTTTTGGACGGTACCTACTTTTATGCAACCAGAATGGGATAGGGTTAAACTTTACAACCAAACTAACAACAGCAAATATGCCCGATAGTCAATTGTGAGTACGTACATGAAAAGTGTTTGAAATTAACCCTTTCCAAAATGATAGAAAAGGCAACCAAAAATGGCTAATTTTGGATATTTTCAAACGGTACTCTTATTCTCGGCCTCATTGTGCTAGAGGGTTAAATCTGAGATTAAAAAGTAAACAGTAACTTTCTTCCACAATCATTGTTGCATCTAGCCATACCAAAATAATTATTACAACTACCTTGTAATTAGAAAAAAAATGCTCTTGAAGTTGGCGAAAATAACAAATATTCCGACAGTACCCTTATGGGAAGTCTCAAATCTGCTAAGGGTTAAACTTTTAATAATAACATGTAGAACAAAATTTGTCATACTTTGACTGCTGCAAGCAGCTATAGAAAACATTCGGAGCTCAAGCAATTAAAAATGGAGTAAATAGTTACCTAAACTTACCAAATTCTGAAAAAATTGGAGTTTTTTTGGACGGTACCTACTTTTATGCAACCAGAATGGGATAGGGTTAAACTTTACAACTAAACTTACAACAGCAAATATGCTCGGTAGTCAATTGTGAATACGTACACGAAAAGTGTTTGAAATTAACCTCTTTCCAAAATGATGGAAAAAGCAACCAAAGTTGGCTAATTTTGTCATTTTCAAACGGTACTCTTATTCTCACCCTCATTGTGCTTGGGGGTTAAATCTGAGATTAAAAAGTAAACAGTAACTTTCTTCCGCAATCATTATTGCATCTAACCAAACCAAAATAATTGTTACAACAACCTTGCTATTATAGAAATTTGCCCTTGAAGTTGGTCAATTTGAAGAAAAATTCTATATTCATGTCATTTTTGGCCAGTGGGGGTTAAAGTTGAAAGATCTGAATGGTGATTGTGGTGTATCATATTTTGCTCTAAATGTGCGGGGGGGGGGGGGGGGAGAAAAAATTTGCAGACACTAGGCCCGAAAAAAATTTTTCCACCCCTAAGGGACTCCCCCCCCCACCCCCCCCCCCCCCCCCCCCCCCCTCTGCATATTTTTTCCACCGTCAGTTCAGGGACCCCACCCCCCAATTCCACAAAACACAAAAACTGTTATGGATAGTCAGGATTTCAGTCATATTTGTTCCATTTCATACTTTCAACTTGCTTCCACATTTTTTTAACAGTCTTATTCAAGGAATTAATCCCCGTGGGAACCCCGGGAAGTAAGCAGCACTTGTTTACTGTGGTAAACCAGTTCCGCTTTACTAGTAAAATAGGACCCAGTCACCAATGCTTGGGGTGAAAGTCCTCTAAAATGGGCAACATGTAGATCAACGATTGACTAAACTTGACTTCATCTCCATGTTGTGTCACGATTAGCCATGGTGCATGAATATGTGACGTTAACCACCAACAAACAAACAAACAAGGGAATTAACTCCATTAGAACAGAATTGGAAGTTTCAGAGTTATGTTTAGAGTTCCAATTTTGTCTCCAGTGATGAGAAAACAACAAACACATTATATGTAACTTGTCCTCAGAAAAAGGTATCAAAATAGTGTTCCACATTAAGAACAGATGTCTTTTAATGAAAAGTTTGTTATGTTTTTTTTTTGGTAGGAAGTGGGCATCCCTAAATTCGTGCTACTGCTAGGCCCCCGTGATGATGCTCCTCAGCTTTAAGAGAACATACAAGTGAGTGAAGTGACATGCACTCATGTTGAAATGAACCAAGTTGAATGATCAAACCACAGTATGAACACTGGCACTAATTATGAACTGAACAGGGGCGGATCCAGGATTTTGAAATAGAGGGGGCGCCATCCAATGACAGTTTGACACTCAGTTGCAAGTTCGGGGGGGGGGGGGGGGGGCACTAACTCATCTGCGAAACGGAGGGAGAAAAAATTGGAAAATGATAAATCAACTTCACACTTTCCGTGGCTATTCGACGGTACATGGCGATCATTCGAATTGCGGGGGGTTGGGCTGTTTGGGGTATTTATATATTCACTTCAGCACTTCTGGAGACTGTGACATCAACTACCAATGGTGGACTCAGAATTTAGCTAAGAAGGGGCACCGCTTGTTTGCCTAGTATGAATTTCAAAAGATTGAAACTGGTATTTCAGATATCAATGATCTTCGTTTGAACGGATTTTGGTTTGGGCAATAGAGGGGGCGCGCGCCGGGTGCGCCCCCATCTAAATCCACCCATGGTGAAGTACCGGTTTTCAAATCCCATGCCTACGACCCTCACTCAGTCACGCAGTGTCAGAGTCTGAGGAGAAAACCAAACATGATTTGAGTGGCAAAACACAACTCAAAAATGCTAGATGCAAACATTTAGCTAGTAATAGTATCACCATCGGAGGTTGTTAGACCAAATTTGATGCAGGCTGCAGGGGTTGATAAAATTAAAATAATTTCAATAAAAAATTTTGCACATTACTTTGTTTTAGTTTACTTTCTCTGTCTCTACCTTTTGTTTAGTTTACTTCTCATTCCTTTCTTAATTTGATTTATTCTGTTCCTCAGCTTGGTTTGTTTATTTTGTTTCAGTTCTTTTCACCTTCTGTTTTATTTTCTTCTCTTTTTGCTGCCTAACGGATGGGGTCGGATTGGTGGACAGCCATACATTTCGTTTTTTTAAGACAATGCACAATTTGATTGTTCGAAATGTCTCAAATGACAGAAATCAGCTGTGCCCAAAAGGTATTGATGCCTCATCATCATGTATCTTAGGGTACTTACAATAGAAAACTCAATCAGTGGTTGCGGTTGTCAGATCTATTGGATTACAGCCAAGGGTTTCCACTACAAGACTTCATACGATGCTCCAACCGACCATTTGGTTTCTCATGTCATGGCTGAGTCTCTATTGTAATATTGACACAAGTTCATACTTGATATTGAACTGTTATGACTGAATTTCTGTCTCATTTTAATTATTCATAACGGATTGCATATGAGTAGCTATGGAGAATCACCACATTCCTGTATTCGGACTTCAAGAAAGACTTTCACATTTCATTTTTTTCATGAGGTTGGCATA
>CM062294.1:331700517-331738644 GCA_031216915.1 Pictodentalium vernedei
ATTCCACAGATGGGGGCTATGTTACGCCTGTGTGTCTATAGCCATCAGACGCGTTTTCAATCTGCTGAGACGGTAGTAAAACTTGGACGAAAAGTGCGAAATATGATCAAATATTACGGACTTTGCGTCCAGGTTTTTGACTAATGGAACAGAATCCCTTATTGAAGATAAGACTGCACAGGGAGGTTCCTCAGTCAAACTTTTGCTCGAAAAAATATGAAAATTGTCCGATAGAAAAACAAACAAATATTTCCTCCGTCTCGGGGGAGGGGGGGGGGGCTCCAACTCCCCTGGCTCATACGCCTATGGCTCCATGCATTTGCGTAACATGTCATGCCCGCGCACATTCCTATTATTTTATTCCTGTTCATTTACAGATGTTTTTTTTAACTGCACGCCCATTAAAGTTACTTACTATAAATTGTGAATGTCATCTGCTGGGGTGGTGCTAATGTGTGGGGGGGGGGGGGGGGGTACAGGGTGAGGTCAGCCCCCACACCCTCCGTCGGGGAATTTGGCCAGTTCGTCAGGGAGAGCATCTCCAGTGGAGATCCCGCAGATCTGCCGTGCGTGACTCTTGGATCACCCTAAAAAGTCGGGATTTTTATAGTGGATTGATCATTTTTGCATTCATTAACACGAAGATGTTTGAAAAGTGACTATTTTAGAAACATTTTGAGCCGAAATGCCTTTATTTCAAGGTCATGACAATAATTGCATTTTCCTTTGGCTTATTTTCAGAATTTTTCATACCGGGACGAACTACTGTCGAACAGTGTAGCCCCCACCCCCACCCCCTTTTTTTTGTCGGAGATGTTAGCCCTTCTGTCGGTGATTTTCTGACGCCACCCCAGGTCATCTGGCTGACAATTCGGATGGCTTCATAGATTAATATGCTTCATTATATTGTTGCTCTTACTACATAGGTTAATGATTATATACTTGCTTGAACAGAATTTCTTGAAGTTTAGATGGTTCCTTGTCCTACAAACAGGAGTCTTCTCAGGTTCCAGAATTATTGTCAGCTAACTGCCAGTTCGGAGTATCAGTCAAATAGGCCAGTATCACTGGATTTTATTCCTTTTTTCGAAACGTTAGGTATAGTTGGCTTTGTAGGATGGTTTTAATAAGGCATGTGCAACGTCTTGTCGCAGAGAAGGAAGAATGGCTGAGCGCGCCGGAAAACCCCACATGGCGACGTCCGGGGACTGGGCATCCAATAGGTCATTCATGGAAAGAAGGAAGACCAGATGTTTTTCTGCGCATTTTTCTGTTTCCAAGCATTTAGTGGGGGCGGGGTAGGGTGGGTGTGGCTGTACATAGCCTAGTCTCCATTTCTCATTTATTTTCGGTATCTTTACATATATCGACATCAAACAGTCGTCAGTCCTCATTCATAGAATTTATACCACAAACCAGTCAAGTTTACTCAGATGTTAATTATCGAGCAGAATTTACGTCCCGCTACGAAACGCGAGGTTTCGCATTTAAGTCAGTAGCGATCAGAAGATCTTTCCTGGAAGGGTGGGGCATGTAAGGGACATCCTTCGCATGGAGGGGGGGGGGGGGGTGGAAGGCAAATCCTTAAGACGCGAGCAATACTGGGAGACTTGTTGGAAATTTTTTCTCGTGATTGGGTAGTGGAAGATTCATTTTTTTCATGTGGGAAGAGTATCCCGCCTCGCACCCCCTCCCGGGCAGGTGGCCCTTGGGTGGGTGTAGGTAAGCAGGCGGTTTTTCATGTTCCCCTTCCATAGATAGGGGCTGGTGGCCAGTTTTTGGTCTGAAATTAGCTGAAATAAACTATGTTAGGCTGTGTGTCTATAGCCATCAGATTCAGACGCGTTTTCAATCTGCTGAGACAGTAGTAAAAACATGGACGAAAAGTGCGAAATATGATCAAATATTACGGACTTTGCGTCCAAGTTTGGACTAATGGAACAGAATCCCTTATTGAAGATAAGACTGTACAGGTGGGTTCCTCAGTCAAACTTTTGCCCCCAAAAATATGAAAATTGTCCGAAAGAAAACAAACAAATATTTCCCCCGCCTCGGGGAGAGGGGGGGGGGGGGGCTCCAACTCCCCTGGCCAATACGCCTATGGCTCCATGCATTTGCGTAACATGTCATGCCCGCGCACATTCCTATTATATTATTCCTCTTCATTTACACGTCCATTAAAATTTCTGTACTATAAATTGTGAATGTCATCTGCAGGCAAAATGCCTTTATTTTAAGGTCATGACAATAATTGCATTTTCCTTTGGCTTATTTTCAAAAAATTTCACACAGGACCGAACTATTGTCGAAGAGTGTACCCCCCCCCCCCCCCCCCACACACACACACCCTCCCCTCCCTTTTATCGGAGATTTTAGCCCTTCTGTCGGAGATTTCTCTGGTCATCTGGCTGCAGGGCGCCGGAACGGCCCAAACATGGCCCTGACCATAACACCCAGATCCCGAGCGTTTCGAGGGGTGTCTGGTAGTTTCTCCCCCAAGAAAATTTTGTTTCTGGAGGCTCTCAGGTGGCCTCTGAACTTCTGAAGGCACTCTGAATTCCAAAATCCTGGATCATTTCAACAGGAAAATGATATATTTTTTGTTTGGTAAAATTTGGTAAATTAAACAATTGGAGCTAACTTCAATTGCCACGGTTTTTTTTAGAATTGTTGCCCTCGATTATGTTGGGGAGAAAAAAAAAATTGACAGCGTATGCAGGTCGTCTTTCGAGGAACATAATATGACAAAATTCCCTGCCAAATTGCCAACTGATTTGGCAATTTGACAGGGATTTTTGTCATATTATGTTCCTCGAAAGACGAACTTTAATGTGGGGGCCCCACATATATCCGCCCAGTCTGCCCATTCTTAAATCTGGCCCTGCCCCCAGAATTGGTTTGAAAAATTACCTCTCTCAGACGCATTTTGGGGCTACTTCTTTAGTATTCCAACCGCTTCCGAAGTGGCTGGAATACTAAAGAAGCAGTCCCCAAATCTCCTCATCTTTTTTGCCCCGACCTTGGTTGGGTGGCTCCACGCCCCTGGGCTGACAATTGGGATGGCTTCATCGATTAATATGCTTTATTACATTGTTATACTCTTACTACATGGGTTAATAATTATATACTTGATTGAACAGAATCTCTTGAAGTTTAGATGGTTCCTTGTCCTACAAACAGGAGACTTCTCAGGTTCCAGAATTATTGTCAGCTAACTGCCAGTTCGGAGTATCGGTCAAATAGGCCAGTATTATTGGATTTTATTCCTTTTTTCGAAACTTTCAGTATATTTGGCTTTGTAGGACGGTTTTAATAAGGCTTGTGCGACGTCTTATCGTAGAGAAGGAAGAAGGGCTCAGCGCGTCGGAAAACCCCACATGGCGACGTCCGGGGACTGGGCACCCAATAGGTCAATCATGGAAAGAAGGGAGACCAGATGTTTCTCAGCCCATTTTTCTGTTTTCAAGCATTTTGTGGGGTGGGTGGGGTGGCTGTACGTAGCCTACTCTCCATTTCTCCGACATTTATTTTCGGTATTTTTACATATATCGACATCAAACAGTCGTCAGTCCTCATTCATAGAATTTATACCACAAACCAGTCAAGTTTAATCAGATGTTAATTATTGAGCAGAATTTACGTCTCGCTACGAAACTCGGGGTTTCGCGTTTAAATTAGTGGCGGCCAGAAGATCTTTCCTGGAAGGGTGGGGCATGTAAGGGACACCCTTCACATAGATGGGTGAGGGTGGGAGGGGGGGGGGTTGGAAGGCAAATCCTGAAGACGCGAGCAATACTGGGAGACTTGTTGAAAGTTTTTTCTCGGGGTAGTGGAAGATTCATTTTTGTTCATCTGGAAGAGTATCCCGCCTCCTACCCCCTCACGGGAAGGGGGAAGCCGACTTCTCCTCCCAGAATAGAAAAATGAATTGTGCTTTTAAATGAAGATTTTGAGTTCATATTCCTAAATTAAATATATATGCTTGCTGAATTATTGATGTGACGTGTTTTATCAACTACGCATTGACTATATGTTCCACCAGCTAGCAGATTTTATTACTACATCAAGATGCAAAACAAATTATTTATTATTTTGCAAACTGTAATCTACAGGTGGCAGTTGACAATTCTGTAAAAAGAGTCTCCAATTCACACTTACCACAGCTACGTCACTGGTACATTGGTAATATTTCGAAATCTCGAACTGTCAGCTGAGAGCTGGATCTGTGAAGTCAGCTGACAATTCGAACGGCTTTATAAATATGTGTTTATTCTGTTATATATAAACTTACACGCTGTAAACCGCTTCTACGTGGGCCAAAACAAAATATTATATTACGGATTTTAGGTCCAAGTTTGGACATCATAGTATGATACGTAGCATGATCTGAGCCTCGCAGCGAGAGGGGGAGGGGGGGCAACCCCCAGGGAAATTGTTGAAAAACTGAGGGCCAAAACCCTTGTTCTCAACGATTCTGGGGCTGCTGGGACCGACTCCCCAGGTTGCTACTTGATGTGTTGTTCTCGTGACCACAAATTCAAGTGATGTAACGTGGCGTGGCGTCAATTCGTTTTCGTGGGAGCACGCGTTATCGACCGTAAGCGTCCTGATTAACACCGGCAAAAATAGAGGGGCGCGCACCCCCTTCTAGATATGCCCGTGGTGTGTGGTTTATGGGGAAACTATCTTGTGCTGTACGCTTGGAAAGATACCCCGAATAAATATGAAGATATCGCAATAGATGGGTAGGCCACACGAGGTGTCTGATATGTGAAATGTAAGAATAACATGTATTAATACATTATGCGGAACTATCTTTTGCTGTACGCTTTGGAAGATACCTCGAATAAATATGACGAGATTACAATAGCTGGGTACACAAGGTGTCTGTGTGGAATGTAAGAATACTAATGTATTGATGATACTTGTTGTGCAGTGTGACATTAATTTTCCGCCTACAAACCACAAAAAACAATCCTCAAATGGGCTGTGTGCTTCCTCCCGCCCATTGGTGCGCATAAGTATTTAACCTCCCGATGTTAACCATTATTACCTCCTTCTGTTCCATTCAAAATGTTTTTGCGAACAAAAATTGAAGTAAAAAGGGACATAATCATAGGGGGACCAGGGACCTCGACCCTCCCGCCGAGTCGGGGAAAATCAAATTTTTCTGGTAGTTTTCATAATATTTTGTCGGGCAAACATCCAGTCTATACTGTCTTCAACAAGACATTCCGTCCCATTAGTCCAGTTTTGTACCCGAAGTCCGTGATATAATTTTTTGGTGTGGTACGTACTGTGGGACGCACCGAACTAAAAAAATATTTTGCGGCTTTTGGGTCGAAGTTTTCGACTACCGTCTCACCAGAGTGATACCGCGCCTGTTGACTATTGGCGAAAGACATAAAATAGTTGATTTCCGATGACTCCAGACGAAACGTTTCGACCAAATTAAGCCAGGTACACCTAAAAAAGTGACAGAATTTTCCCTCAATTACAATATTGGAATGGCTGTTGGGGGTCTCTACAATCATGCACTCTTAGACCATCGGATTTTTAAAAAGATTTCCGCCGGCTTCCACATCTGAAGGGAGAAAACCTACTCTCACACACACCTCGGAGCGACGTGCCTCGATGGTGCCTGCAGCATCGCTTTTCGGCAGAGTCTTTCAGCCCCTTAAAAAATTGACCCATACGACTATGGTCATAATTCATGAATTTATGCATGAAAATTAGTAAAACAGAACTTATTCGTGAACTTACATATCCAATTGAAGAATCAAAAGACGACGATAAAGAGAAGGAATTACACTATTCACAATAAGGCATTCAACAAATGTATCCACCAAAGTTTTCACTGTAATAATCAAAATCGGAGACTGCTGATACTTTTCTTGATATCCAGCACACCATAGTATAGTCATTTATCAATTGGCCACAAATTCATTTGAAATCAAACCTATTCACAAAATCACTCTCTATATAACACAAAAAAAATCACTCTCCACTTTAAATCAGTTAGTTTGCAGACTGTAGTCTTGATGAGTTTATTTAGTGATGTCGCACACAGAACTAAACTGAAACGTATTGGAAATAATCATACGTATAGACGAGGTTGGAGATTAGGTATCAACTAAAGATATAATTTAGCCCCCCCCCCCTCCGCCCCCCCCTCCCCCCCCCCCCCAAAAAAGGTTTTGGTTCGTGGCGCTTTTTATTCGTATTTTGACCTATGCAAATCACTCTCTATATAACACAAAAAAAAAAATCACTCTCCACTTTAAATCAGTTAGTTTGCAGACTGTAGTCTTGATGAGTTTATTTAGTGATGTCGCACACAGAACTGAACTGAAACGTATTGGAAATAATCATACGTATAGACGAGGTTGGAGATTAGGTATCAACTAAAGATATAATCTAGCCCCCCCCCCCCCCCCCCCCCAAAAAAAAAAGGTTTTGGTTCATGGCGCTTTTTATTCGTATTTTGACCTATGCAAAACAAATCGCACAAAGCTCCGCGTCCGCGAGGCAAACACCCGGAAAATATAAGTAACAACAAACACAACTCGAGATTTTACACAAACTATGCTTTCATTTTCCGTCATGTTTATTACCTATGCAACTGTGTCATAGCACACAAGTCTGGAACTTGTCCTACCGACCATATAAGGCCCTCTAGGGTCTATGTGGTCCTATATGGCCTGTATGTCAAGTTACAGGCTCGTGAGCTATGACAGCTTCGCTCGATAGAGGGGTGGTATGGGGCTTAGAGGGTCTAGATTTCCAACCACCAGTCATTTTTGTCTGGTACAGTATTATGCCCCCCCCCCCCCACCCACCCCTCCATGCACTATACATTCCGCTACATACCACCTTCAAAAGTGTACATGTAACTGAATTTATTCTTAATTGAAACCACACAAAGATATTCATGGCATGATCTCTCCATTCTGACGACTTTATGTAAGATGCTTTAACACCCCAAATGCTTTATGTGAGCTTTCATGAAATGTGAGATAGTTGATTCTATCAGAATTGATGTTCAGTAACCTCCCAGGTGTGTCCATCTTAACAGAGAATGTTCCTTCGTACTTTTATCTCACTTCATAAATTGATGCGCTAACCTACTGTGAATTCACTCGTCTTCGGCTCTGAAAGTGAGTCTGAAGTTTTTTTACTGGAACAGAAAACAGCACAAAGTCTTCAAATGTTCAATTCAAACATTATTTGGAATTTAGTGTCATTCATTTCTTTCTTACCAACCATTCCAGCCAATTTCTCTGTTGTCTTCATTTTCTCCTTTGGAAACTTTACAATTGGGGGTCAGGGTTTTCATACTCATTAAATTCTACGGATTATTATTATCCAATATCCAGAGTTTCGATAGGACGTACACTGGTTATCCGAACAGAGATGTGGCGACAGCGGGGGAGAGGGGGTGGTGGGTGGTGTTGGTGGTCCCAGCCGTTCAGCTCGGGCCAAAAATGTCAATAGTTGAAAATTCAATCAATCCAACAGTGATATTTTTAACTGAAAATCAAATTTTTGCGTGAATGACAAGTTGAAATTCCAACTAATAATATAATAATAACACTTCGGCCGGCCGCTGATTTGTCGCGGTTCTCGTATGAGAAGGCCTTGGTTACCCATGTTCTACCAGTTGCCTCCCTATTCCCACGCTTCTTCTCTCCTCCCAACACTCGGAGACGAACTGCTTGATGACATCCCTTGCCTCATTCTTCCCAATCTCTTCGATTAGTATATTAACCCTCTCCTTTGAGTCGCCCCCTAACCACATGTCCTTCATTCTACCATCCCACTTCCCCATTATACTCCCCGTGAATCTTGTTCTTTTAGACTGGTATTTTGGGCATTCTATAAGAAAGTGTTCCAGGGTCTCCACCACGCCCAAGTTACACATCTGGCACTCCTTTTCACTGTTTTTCCCAATTTTTCGCCTCAGCTCCAGGGACCGCGACCTCAGCTTGAACAACAGTGACCCCCCCCAAAGGTGCCATCAAGGTACTCTTCAAAACCAGGCTTATCTTTATCACTAAAACTCTAACTTTATCAAAAATTGTAACTCTGCAAACAGCACGATCGAACTGACCGTACACAGACTCGGTGTGAAGTTCTTATTTTACAATTACTTACAGCCGGGAGTTGGGCAAGGGAATGAACTGGGCATCATCTGAGCTATTTTTGTAAACGCAAACGTATGGTAGGTACTATATGTGTGGCCAACTTCACATGACAGGCTCGCAATTGAAAGTACTGAGCTGACGATTCAGAAACCCGTGAATACTGTCATTTTCAAGAGAAAAATGTGTTTAGAATTCATAGTATGGAGATAGGCCTAAAACAGGGGTGTATCCTTTCGCCAATTCTTTTTGCATTCTACATCAAAGGTTTAGGAGATGAACTCCTGCATGCAGACGATATGGTGCTAGTGTCAGACAGCGAAGAAGGGCTAGCGAAGATGTTGGGAATTGTTGGGAAATATGGGAGCAAATGGAGACTCGAACTCAATGAAAGCAAGAGCAAAGTTATACCCGTGGGCCGCAAAGTGGACCCCACTCGAAGGTGGAGAGTGGGGGAGTTCTGCATTCCGGAAGGTAGCAGTAGACTTCTTAGTGTAGGAGAGACTAGCGATTACGAGTATTTGGGTGTAAATATAAACATCACAGGAAGAGGCATCTACCGAAACCACACAAATAAATTGAGTCTGAAGGGGAAGCGAATCCTTAACCAAATGAAACTTATAGGGAGAAACAGTTTCAATAAGGTCTTCGTGGGGAAAACTATTTGGGAAATGGTGGGTCTGTCAAGTATAACATACGGTACGGAAGTTGTACCCCTAACCAACACAGCCGTAAAGAGCTTGGAAATCCTGCAGAACGATGCAGGCCCATGGTTAACAGGCACGAGTAATGCCGCAGCGCTAGAAGCGATCAGGGGTGAGCTTGGGTGGATGAGGATCAAGGACAGGATAGACCTATTGAAACTCGGTTATCTTAATTATTTGGTAAATCTCCCAGATAGCCGATGGTGTAAAGTAATGTTCCTGAGAACTTTCAACTCAAATGTCAAGACGGGGTGGATGGTCCAAGTGAGGGAGCTAGTAGAAAACTACTCATTGGAGATCTCGGACCTTGACGTTGGGGCAAACCAGGGCAAAAAGATCGCCAGAGAAAGGGTCATGGAGGATTGTAACCGTAATTGGCGAGAGGGGGTCAAAGCAAAGAGATCTTGGGTGGCCTGCGTGATAAAGAGAAGCCTGGTTTTGAAGAGTACCTTGATGGCACCTTTGGGGGGTCACTGTTGTTCAAGCTGAGGTCGCGGGTCCCTGGAGCTGAGGGGAAAAATTGGGAAAAACGGTGAAAAGGAGTGCCAGGTGTTTAACTTGGGCGTGGTGGAGACCCTAGAACACTTTCTTCTAGAATGCCCAAAGTATCAGTCTAAAAGAATGAGATTCACTGGGAGTATAATGGGGAAGTGGGATGGGAGAATGAAGGACATGTGGTTAGGGGGAGACTCAAAGGAGAGGGTTGATATGCTAATCGGTGAGATTGGGAAGAATGGGGCAAGGGATGTCATCAAGCAGTTCGTCTCCGAGTGTTGGGAGGAGAAAAGAAGCGTGGGAATAGGGAGGCAGTTGGGAGTTCAGGGGTAACCATGGCCTTCTCGTCCGAGAACCGCGACAAAACAGCGGCTGGCCAAAGTGTTATTATTATTATTAGTATATTGTTCATGCACGAGAGTGGGCCCACGTAGAAGAGTTTTACAGTGTGTAAGCTTATATATAACAGGATAAACGCATATTTATAAAGCCGTTCGAATTGTCAGTTGACTTCACATTTGTATTGGAAACGGGGTCAAAAACCAGGTCTATAAACTCGTTGAAATGGCACTGTGATCGATTCATAGTTGACAATTCGGAAACCTGCGAATACTGTCATTTTCAAGAGAAAAATTTGTTTAAAATTCACAGTATATTGTTCAAGCACGAGACTGGGCCCACGTAGAAGAGTTTTACAGCGTGTAAGCTTGCATTTAACAGAATAAACACATATTTATAAAGCCGTTCGAATTGTCAGCTGACTTCACGGAGGACCCAGCTGACGGTTCGAGATTTCGAAATATTACCAATATACCAGTGTCGTAGCTGTGGTAAATGTGAATTGGAGACCTCTTTTTACAGAATTGTCAACTGCCACCTGTAGATTACAGATTGTAAAATAATAAATAATTTGTTTTGCATCATGTATTGGAACGGGGTCAAAAATCAGATCTATCAACTCGTTGAACTGGCACTGTGATCGATTCATAGTTGACAATTCGGAAACCTTCGAATACCGTCATTATCAAGAGAAAAAAATGTTTAAAATTCACAGTATACTGTGTTAGCGCACGAGAGTGGACCAGCGTAAACGAGTTTACAGCGTGTAAGCTTATATAAAACATGGTAAACGCATATTAATAAAGCCATTCGAATTGTCAGCTAACTTCACATCACACGCCCGCAATTGAAAGTAGCCTAGTCAGCTGACGATTCGGAAACATGCGAATACTGTCATTTTCAAGAGACAAATTGTTTAAAATTCACAGTATGTTGTTAAAGCACGAGAGTGGTTCCACGTAGAACAGTTTTACAGCGCGTAAGCTTAAATATAACAGAGAATAAATTCATATTTATAAAGCCTTTCGATTTGTCAGCTGACTTCACGGAATTGTCAGCTGGGCTGATTTAGCTGCCAATTCACATTCAGCTGACAGTTCGGTATTTCGAAATATTCGCGCACATGACATGTAAATTGACGTAACAGTGATATAGCTGTGGTAAATGCGAAAACAGTGATGTAGCTGTGATAAATGTGAATTGAAGGCCCTTTTCCGAATTGTCAACTGTCAACTGTCAGCTGACTTCACGTTTGGATTGTCAACTGTCAGCTGACTTCACACTTCGAATTGTCAACAGTCGACTGTCAACTTGGGCTGATCTAGATGCCAATTCACATTCAGCTGACAGTTCGGTATTTCGAAATATTCGCGCACATGACATGTAAAATGACGTAACAGTGATGTAGCTGTGGTAAATGCGAAAACAGTGATGTAGCTGTGGTAAATGTGAACTGGAGACCCTTTTCCGAATTGTCAACTGTCAGCTGACTTCACGTTTGAATTGACAACTGTCAACTGTCAACTGTCAGCTGACTTCACACTTCGAATTGTCAACTGTCAACTGTCAGCTGACTTTACGGACTCTATAACATTAGTGTTAGTGATAATTGGATATTGAGGGACAGCGAGACCATATGTCTCCAGTAATTGGAAAGGGAATTCCGGTTTGCCTTTAAGATTTCTCTGTTCAGCTACCACATTCCACACCAGGTCATTATGATCCTCAGATATTTTGATTGCGAAAGAAGCCATCCTACTTACCGCCTCGATATATAGAGGATATCGACCAAGTTCTGCGCGTACCGCGTGGATGGGGGAGAATTTCCCAAAGCACAAGACTTATTTACAAAAGGAAGTGTGTAATTTTTCACAGGCTATGTTGCAACGCCTACAGTATGTTATTTCTGATCCCCAGACTTCACACCCACATAAGGCTACAAGTTGAATTAATTTATCAAACAGCTTTGACATTGTATTTATTGGAACGAGTGAAGTTTCATTAAATGCACGAAAAAGTGAATATAAAGCTTTTTGGGCTTTAACAACAAAATCATTTTGGTCACTAGAGAATATACCATCTATTGAGAATTTTATTCCTAGATATGTAAATTCGTCAGCCATATCAATACACTTGCCTCCGATAAAAAATACTGGTTTCTTTGGTATGCCATTAACTGACGCAGATCCAAATGCTAAATATTTTGTTTTTCCAACGTTTATTTGCGACATATTGGTTTCAGAATAATTATGAAGCTTATTGAGACACCGTTGAAGCCCTTTCTGGCTATCAGAAATCATTACAAGATCATCTGCAAAAAGAAGATGATTTAATTTGTAACCACGAATCCACACGGGATCACACAAATTGTCGAAAATATCTTTTATGCCTTCAATAAAAATTTTAAATAGAGAGGGGGATAAGATGCATCTCTGACGGACACCTATATAAGAGAGGGAGGCTGGTCCCAATCTACTGGACGTTTTAGTCAAATAAACGCTTGATTCATACATAGATTTGATCACGTTGAATACTTCACCACTCACACCTATATGCTGAAGTTTCAGCATGAGCAATTCTCCGGTCATCGAATCAAATGCTTTGCGAAAATCAATAAAAACAGCATACATTGGTCTTTTTGAAGATTTGTATTTGTCAATAACCGTTTTCAAAACAAAGGCACTATCTGTGGTCCCTTTTCCGTTGCCAAATCCAAACTGGTTTTCGCCAATAATATTGTTATCATCTATAAAATGAGATAATCTTTGGTTGATAATTCTGTTGAACAATTTACGGATAGACGAACTTACTGCAATGGCCCTATAATTATTTGGATCATTGCGATCACCCTTCTTATATATTAAGGAAAGAACCGACTTACTCCAATCTTCCGGATAACAACCAATCAGAAGTTAAAACATGGTTGAAGAGTTTTGATGAACTATCTGTCATGCATGGACCAACCGCCTTTAGCAAACTGTTACTAATATTGTCAAGACCCGATGCTTTCCCACTTTTCAATTCGCGCAACTTTGAAAGTATTTTCGATGGTGTGATAGGGGTGTTGTTCAACTTTATTTTTATTTCCGGACAATAAAACGAATTATCATCATTAATAACGCCAGTAGCTCCATTTTCAGAGTAAAATTTTGAGAAAAACTCTACGGCGGTGTCGGGATTAAGTTGATTATCACAATATAACAATAACATGATTTTGGAGGGCATTATGGTTCATTAGCGGCCCTACAGCAATGATGAACAGCCCGAGGGTTTATTAATGTTAATAAGCCCAAGGGCTGTTCATCATTGCTGCAGGGCCGCTAATGAATCATGATGCCTGACAACAATTATGTTATTACTATTATTACCACTCCCTGTTATAGCTAACCACACGAGGGAATTGCTGGAAGAAATAATCACTAAAGTCGGTTCGATATTTCTGTTTCGATCGTGCGTTCGACTTCAGTTCAGAAATATAAATGGACGTCATCCGAATGGGAGTACTTCATTAGACCATGGAATCTAAAAATAGCCGGGCCGCTAATGGCTATTTATACCATTTTCGCCCGCGGCCCGGCTCCGTCGAATGACGTCACTGAAATTATGGAGTTTTAACGGCCCTCCAAAATCACGTTAATCGACTAGTAACTTATAGACTGAGTGGTAATAATTCTTCTTTTGTCGCAGTTTGTTAATAAGGTTCCAGTATTGTTTTGGGTTGCTAGATTCCAAATCATCCAACTGTTTGTAAATGCAACGCACAAAAAAAAGTTTTTTTAAACTTTCCTTTCCTTTTTGTGTGCCTTCCGTATTGTAAAATACTTGATTCGTAAACTATCATTGAATGGATCATGCCGCATTTCGTTTATAACTTTGTTTAAATCATTTTTCAAAGTTTTGCATCTATCATCAAACCACCGCCGTTTACGCATTGTTTTACCCTGACGGACCGGTAATCTTGAGCACGCAGAATTGTTGATTGATTTCAAGCTTGGCATGAAATCTTGCACAGCCTCAGCTGTACCCTTACAATCAATGCTGTAATAATTTCTTAGGAATTTGTTATGTTCTAGTTTAATGCTATTGTTGTTTAGACATTGTATAGCACTCTCATTGCTATCCGATGTCCATTTCAGTTTAGTTTGTTTTGAGTATTTATATTTGTATTTTCCCTCCGTTGACAGGTTGCCTTTAACATCATAACTGAAGTGAGTAGCAAGCTGACAATGATCGGAAAATTCAGAGGGCAATTTTACGCAAAAGTAATCGACATCACAGAAAAACATTTCCGATATAATAACGTAGTCAACAACACTGGCCCCATTCTACAGATCGCTCGTGAAATGACCAGGTGTGTCGCCCACTTTTCGAACATTAACTATCCGCAAAACCGCATTTCTACACATGGCCAGAAATTGATTACCGAATACATTGACATGTCGATGCATGTTTGCTCTTAGTTTTTCAGTGTCCAATATGTAATGATCGGGAAGGGGAAGGTGTTTGTCATTATCACCTGCAACGCGATCCGGTTTCTCTCCAATTCTGGCATTAAAATCATTGTATATGTGCTGTTATGCCGTCTACTGAAGTGTTCTTGCAACAATGACATGAAAACAATCCGACGAGAAAGTCTGACCCATTTGTTTTGACAGGTGGCATTGAATACCGTTGGTCGTGGTCCATTTGTCTACACCGCAGTACCTAAGTATTTCGGGAACAGAAATAAGTGTCGTCGGTACTTCCTAAATACTCTCCTTCATTAACGCGGCTTGGTGGGTCGTTTTTGAGCGATTTTTGAGTGATAACCTTATTATGTCATTTTGACGTCATACAGTTATCACCAGGAGAATTGTGGGGCCATAAGTTTGACGGCCAAAAGACATCGTGAATTTTCATCCCAAAAGCCGCAAGAAGCTTCCATTTAATAGGAGATTTCAAACTTTTCTTGGAGGGACCCCCAATCCCCCATCACTGTTCGTGCCTTCTGGCCTCGCAGACATACTCTGACCAGTGGTGGCGTCAGATTTACATCAAAAACTAAACAGCTCGGCACATCAGTTACCTGAACATATCTATCAAGTAACATGACAACAGAATTGATATTTTTTAGTTATCGCATGCCAAAGAAATGGATTGGAATAACGCTTAATTGGATGGGTAAAGGGTTAAAATCTCAGTATTGAATAATCAGATTTACACCAAAAACTATACAGCTCGGAGCATTATTAACCTGAATAGTTTTGAAGTTATCGAATGCCAAAGAAATGGATACATACGGACGGAAGGGCGGACGGACGGACATACGGACAGACGAAGGATGAAGTGATCAATAATCTTATCCAGGGGCTCTTCAGGTGACAATATGTAAGAGTAGAATAAGTGATGAACACGCTTAGAGAAATGCCATGCTGTTGCTACAGGATTTGCAACCATCAGTGATCTTTTTTCCAGACTTGTGAGATTTGATATATCTCACCAGAAGGCAACACAGAAAGTTTGCATAGAACAGTTATAAGGTCATTCCAGTGCATATCATTTGCACTCAGTGTGAGAAACCATGTCGGTGGACCAAGATGCCGAATGATGGCAAATAAGTCCAGTTTTGCTGCATTCCAGTAAGCTTCAGAACCTCTTATTATTGGCTTCATAAAACCATAAAATATTTTCAGGATAATCTGGATTGGTTTTGAAGTCTTGCTTTACCTGTTGAAGTGTTAATTTACTTGTTCTATGTTGTGAAACTGATGTTCTAATTCTAAGTGCTACAGAAATAGATTCTACGAGCTTCTGCTTTGTTGCCCAGAAAAGGTATGATAGATCAGACTGCTATCGAAGGTCTGATGACAAAGTGTATTATTAGTTTTGTTACTGATGTTATCTACAACATGAAAAGTTTTTCTGTCATTTTCACAAGTCTCTGATATGCAATATGTATGGTCTGTCAAATGAAGCTCATTTCTCTGGCTTGAGAGATAACTATAACTGTAGGTGTGATCGTTGGAAAAGGTTGGTTTTTTTGCCCCTCACAATAGGTATGAATCCTATGATCTTCCATACCCTCCTATTAAAATTGCTATTACCTAAAATTAGCCTATGTTTTGTTTACTGAAGTGAATTTACTCAGCAGTTATAATCTCGAAACAGCATAATGCCATAAATCAAAATAGCTATACAGACTATTACTATTACAGTATACCATGAGCACTTGGTCTTGAACAATGAAAAAAAAATGAAAACCTGATTATTTTATGTATATTTTTGAATTGGCTGGCATAATCACAAATATTAATTATTTTTTTATACAAACTTTACATTGCAACTCGATTTCAAACTAAATATTAGCGCGCGCAAAAGCTGCCCGAAGGGCTGCTTTGAAGCAAGCCTAATAGACAACGTGTACGTTAAATTGGAAAAACCAAGGAATGCTATGCCATCCAATCTAAACCGGAAACCGGAAGTAAAAACATGGGGAACCCCAGCTCTCGTTTTCAGAAGCGAACAAATGGAATGACGCCCCCTAAAAAGCGAACGGTGTAATGCGAGATTTCTCCTTAGATCATTCCATGCAGACTGTGAATAATTTATTGAACATGCTTTTCAAAATTGAAGTTTTTCCAAACAAACTCAACTGTCGTTTGCTTTTCTGACTAAATGACAGAAATTGTCGAAAAGCTAAATGTTCCCATAGTTGCACATTGGATTTCATCGTCTGCTGGCTGGCTGATGGGATCCCGCTGTTGTTCGATTCTGGGAGTATTCTGTCACGTGATTTATCTGTTTTGCACTTGCAAGTGCAAAACGCTGTTCACTTCAAACCAACACTGCGTGTTATTGGAACAAAGTTACCAAATGAAAAGCATCAACAACACGTCCGTTTGTTGTAACTTAAAAGTACGCACAGGTCGGATTGTGGCAAAGGTCGTTTTCATTCAGTTGTTACCAACCTAAGATGTCAAAGTGACATACTGTCTGACAAACGTCCACGAATTACCATTTCGAAAACAGAAGTTCCGTTCCACAATGTATGCACCCCAGCGAAACAAAAACAATAAATTTTCGACAATACGTTTCGAGGCCAATTTTATATTGTAGGTCTGATATGTTTTTAGGGGGAAATAAATCTACAAGACAGCATGTACATGCATTAGTTCACAACGCAAAATGTTTTGTTGGACGACCCCTTAAACACTGATTTAAATTTTGTTAAGTTTATGTCATTATAATTTGAAAAACACTGTGAGTTGCGCGCGCTTCTTGGTTTTACCAAAGTTCATATTATTTATATAAGAACTGTAGATGTATAAGTTGACTGTCGCTTTTCCTGACGTTTGCATCAGCAGTGATTTTACTTACGCACGGAATTATTCCCCTTAGATCAGCGTCTTGAAAAGGTAATCCACGAATGTTGGCAAAGCCAAAGTGGGATAAACTGTGTAAATTCGGGATTGTATTGCTAGCCCATTTAATGAATCCCATAAAATTGCGCTGAAAAGCATATAAATGTGCACTCACCTCACTTGTGCACAGAAAATCAAATGAAATGGCTTCGAAAAATGGATATTTCACTCCATACACACAGCTTCAAAATTCAAGTTTATGAGACTGAGAGACATGCCACAACTAACTGTCGTCTTTCCCACTTGAGTTCAAGTTTAGTAACTCGATTATAAAACTGTAATATCTGGGATACACTTTTGTAGATGCAAAGAGAAATGGCGCTGTTTTGCCTATTGGGTGTGAAAGAAAAGTTTTCAATTCGAAAGTCTAAAAGTAGAAAACCAATTTTTTGATGCAACGCTCCGTCTCACAACATTCGAGACCTGCACTCCTTTTCAGATTGCGTACCCGCCGGAACAGCCACGGAAATCTCACCCATAAAACCAGTGAACGGGACATCCATTGGGGTATTGAAAATGTGAAAACGTTGCGATTGAAAGCAGTATTTGGTATTTTTTTTAATCATTACTGAAGATCGGACACGATCTGACAATCGTCTTTTTAAAAATATGACTATGTCAGATGATTTTCGAAAAACATGTCTCAAAACAGTCACTAACATGCCGCCACATAAATTAGTTTGGCACAATATATGGCTCGTTACTATGGAGGCACATTGGATGCTAAGGTAACCAACTAACATCATTGCCGACTCCTTGTTTTAGATCCCTGGTGTATTATAGGTACATATATTGAATTTAGTCAAAATTGTCTTAATAGATAGCCCATCGCTAGGGAGGCACGTTGGTTGCTATGGACACCAACTGACATCACTGCAGACTCCTTTTAGATCCTAAGTGTATAATGGGCCCATATATCAGACCTGGCCAGAATTGGCCCAACAGACCACCCGTTGCTAGGGAGGCATGTTGGTTGCCAAGGACACCAACGGACGTCATTGCCAACTAATTGGTTTAGGTGTCTAGTGCATTATGGGTTCATATATCAATATAGCAAATTTGGTTAAAATTCACCCCGTTTTCGACTCTATGGTTTAGATCCCTAGTGCATTGTGGGTCCAGAGATTGAATTTGGTCAAAATTGACCCAATAGGTCGCCCGTTGCTAGGGAGGCACGTTGGTTGCTAGGGAAACAAATTGACATCATTACCGACTCCTTGGTTTGAATCCCTGATGCATTATGGCTCCACATATCAAATTTAGTCAAAATTGGCCCACTAGGTCGCCCGTTGCTAGGGAGGCACGTTAGTTGTTAGGGAAACCAACTGACACCATTTTTGATTCTTTGGTTTGGATCCCTAGTGCAATGTGGTTCCATATATCAAATTGGGTCGAAATTGGCCCAAGAGGCCACTCGTTGCTAGGGAGGCACGTTGGTTGCCAGGGAAACAAACTTGCATAATTTTCGACTCCTTGGTTTGGATTCCTAATGCATTATGGGTTCATATATCAAATTTGGTCAAAACTTGCCCAATAGGTCGCCCGTTGCTAGGGAGGCACGTTGGTTGCTAGGGAAACAAACTGACACCATTTTCGATTCTTTTGTTTGGATCCCTAGTGTATTGTGGATCCATATATCAAATTTGGTCGAAATTGGCCCAAGAGGACGCCCGTTGATAGGGAGGCACGTTGGTTGCTAGGGAAACAAATTGACATAATATTCGACTCCTTGGTTTGGTTTCCTAGTGCATGATGGGTTCGTATATCAAATTTGGTCCAATTGGCCCAATAGGTCATCCGTTGCTAGGGAGGCACGTTGGTTGCTAGGGAAACAAACTGACATCATTACCGACTCCTTGGATTGAATCATTGATGCATTATGGGTCCACGAGTGAAATTTAGTCAAATTGGCCCAGTAGGTCGTCCGTTGCTAGGGAGGCACGTTGGTTGTTAGGGAAACCAACTGACACCATTTTCGATTCTTTAGTTTGCATCACGAGTGCATTGTGGATCCATATATCAAATTTGGTCGAAATTGGCCCAAGAGGCCGCCCGTTGCTAGAGAGGCACGTTCGTTACTACGGAAACAAACTGACATCATTACCGACTCCTTGGTTTGGACCCCTATTGCATTATGGATCCATATATCAATTTTGGTCAAAATCGGTCCAATATATCGCCTGTTGCTAGGGGTGTTGCGTGTTGCTAGGAACGTCCCGTGATGTAGTAAATTGTAAATTAGTCTGACTCCCGGTGTATTATGGGAGAATATCTCAATAGCCCCCCCCCCCCCCCCACCCCCCCCCCCCCCCCCCCCACACACACACACACGCTACCTCCCCTGTTACTTCCCTCAACTGAAGGTTCACTCACTTTACCCAATTGGTATCCGAATGTTCCTTTGAAAACAATTATATTGTCCCTTTTTGCTCTTGGGAAGATTCCTCGAATAATAGCCGTTCTCGTAAAGTCTCTTCTCGGGCGTTCCTTCCGGTGAATAAAAAAAGTGTTTATAATATAAAGGACTTTCGAATTCAGACGCCTCCGGCGTATGAAATCGCGCGCCTACGGCGCAATCGTCCTTTAAAAAAAAAACAAACAAACAAAAAACAAAAAAAACATTAACAACAACAAAAACAACAACAACAAAAATCCTCTAGACAACGAACTAAATAATATGAAATAGTTGCGACCTGAAGTGCGAACGTAGTTATTTTGTAAACTGGAATTAAAAATATACAGAGGATGTCATTGGGTGTGTTTAATTCCGATTTTCGGTCCCAAGTGATTTCGTACCCAAAACCATTTTGAACACTTTAAAAAAAGTAAATTTGTGCCCCCAAAATAATAATAGAATGGCAATATTCATAGCAGTTTATTTGTCAGGGGAGTAATTTGAAAAAAATATGTAATGAATTTAACATTAATAAGCAAAGCTGATCACAACATATCATTAAGTAATGAATCCACAACCTTTAGAATTATTAGGCTTTCCCAAACCCAGTTTGGGAAAGACTATTGTTATTCTTCTTTTTCAAAATTTATCTTCTCTATTTTTTTTTTCCTCCCTGAATTTTGTCTGTTGAACTGCTCGAAAACAAGCTGTACGATTTTGACCAAATTTGGCACACTTATGTAATGCCATAAAATCTAGTGAAATGCGGTATCGTCATATCTGTGAAAACGCGTGTTTTCAAAATATTCTAACAAAACCTTCAAAATTTCACCATTTTTCGAATGTCTCAAAATTGTTTACAGTTATTTAGCTCAAATTTTCCACACATTTCACGGGGGGGGGGGGGGGGGGGGGGTCTGCAGAAAAATTCCAAACACTAGGCCGGGTGGGTGGGTACCCCGAGGCTGGAAAAAACACGAAAAGTAGACAATTTGCAAATTTTTTCCTCCAGCCAAAAAAACACATTTTTGCAATAGATTGAGCTTACAAAACCATTTTTAGCATGTATCTGGATGCATTCTAGCCCATTTAGAATAATAAATTTGGTTTTTGGGGGGTTGAGATCTTGAATAATCAAAATTTATCTTGGATACAACCTGACCGGCATCTTGCGGATAATGATTGATTACCAATTTTGCTGCGGGTCCCTCTCTTTGTTTATAAATGATCATTCCATTTGGGTCAGTTGGTCTGGTAACCTAAGGCAACCAATAAACCCAATATTAGGTCAATCGAGGCACAAATAAGCTTCATGAATCAAACAAAGTCTTCTTGGACTGAATCAACAAACAAAAATATGTAATGAAATGATTGAGAAAAATGACAAAATATTAGAAAATGATAAAAATAAAAACTCAATGCAGTATAACTAGAGTATGCCAACCTCATGAAAAAATGAAATGTGAAAGTCTTTCTCGAAGTCCGAATACAGGAATGTGGTGATTCTCCATAGCTACTCATATGCAATCCGTTATGAATAATTAAAATGAGACAGAAATTCAGTCATAACAGTTCAATATCAAGTATGAACTTGTGTCAATATTACAATAGAGACTCAGCCATGACATGAGAAACCAAATGGTCGGTTGGAGCATCGTATGAAGTCTTGTAGTGGAAACCCTTGGCTGTAATCCAATAGATCTGACAACCGCAACCACTGATTGAGTTTTCTATTGTAAGTACCCTAAGATACATGATGATGAGGCATCAATACCTTTTGGGCACAGCTGATTTCTGTCATTTGAGACATTTCGAACAATCAAATTGTGCATTGTCTTAAAAAAACGAAATGTATGGCTGTCCACCAATCCGACCCCATCCGTTAGGCAGCAAAAAGAGAAGAAAATAAAACAGAAGGTGAAAAGAACTGAAACAAAATAAACAAACCAAGCTGAGGAACAGAATAAATCAAATTAAGAAAGGAATGAAAAGTAAACTAAACAAAAGGTAGAGACAGAGAAAGTAAACTAAAACAAAGTAATGTGCAAAATTTTTTATTGAAATTATTTTAATTTTATCAACCCCTGCAGCCTGCATCAAATTTGGTCTAACAACCTCCGATGGTGATACTATTACTAGCTAAATGTTTGCATCTAGCATTTTTGAGTTGTGTTTTGCCACTCAAATCATGTTTGGTTTTCTCCTCAGACTCTGACACTGCGTGACTGAGTGAGGGTTGTAGGCATGGGATTTGAAAACCGGTACTTCACCATGGGTGGATTTAGATGGGGGCGCACCAAGCGCGCGCCCCCTCTATTGCCCAAACCAAAATCCGTTCAAACGAAGATCATTGATATGTGAAATACCAGTTTCAATCTTTTTGAAATTCATACTAGGCAAACAAGCGGTGCCCCTTCTTAGCTAAATTCTGAGTCCACCATTGGTAGTTGATGTCACAGTCTCCAGAAGTGCTGAAGTGAATATATAAATACCCCAAACAGCCCAACTCCCCGCAATTCGAATGATCGCCATGTACCGTCGAATAGCCACGGAAAGTGTGAAGTTGATTTATCATTTTCCAATTTTTTCTCCCTCCGTTTCGCAGATGAGTTAGTGCCCCCCCCCCCCCCCCCCCAGAACTTGCAACTGAGTGTCAAACTGTCATTGGATGGCGCCCCCTCTATTTCAAAATCCTGGATCCGCCCCTGTTCAGTTCATATTAGTACCAGTGTTCATACTGTGGTTTGATCATTCAACTTGGTTGATTCAACTTGGTTCATTTCAACATGAGTGCATGTCACTTCACTCACTTGTATGTTCTCATAAAGCTGAGGAGCATCATCATGGGGACCTGGCAGTAGCACGAATTTAGGGATGCCCACTTCCTACCAAAAAAAACATAACAAACTTTTCATTAAAAGACATCTGTTCTTAATGTGGAACACTATTTTGATATCTTTTTCTGAGGACAAGTTACATATAATGTGTTTGTTGTTTTCTCATCACTGGAGACAAAATTGGAACTCTAAACATAACTCTGAAACTTCCAATTTTGTTCTAATGGAGTTAATTCCCTTGTTTGTTTGTTTGTTGGTGGTTAACGTCACATATTTATGCACCATGGCTAATCGTGACACAACATGGAGATGAAGTCAAGTTTAGTCAATCGTTGATCTACATGTTGCCCATTTTAGAGGACTTTCACCCCAAGCATTGGTGACTGGGTCCTATTTTACTAGTAAAGCGGAACTGGTTTACCACAGTAAACAAGTGCTGCTTACTTCCCGGGGTTTCCCACGGGGATTAATTCCCTTGCATAAGACTGTTAAAAAAATGTGGAAGCAAGTTGAAAGTATGAAATGGAACAAATATGACTGAAATCCTGACTATCCATAACAGTTTTTGTGGAATTGGGGGGTGGGTCCCTGAACTGTCGGTGGAAAAAATATGCAGAGGGGGGGGGGGGGGGGGGGGGGGGAGTGAGTTCCTTAGGGGTGGAAAATTTTTTTTCGGGCCTAGTGTCTACAAATTTTTTCCTCCCCCCCCCCGCACATTTAGAGCAAAATATGATACACCACAATCACCATTCAGATCTTTCAACTTTAACCCCCACTGGCCAAAAATGACATGAATATAGAATTTTTCTTCAAAATTGACCAACTTCAAGGGCAAAATTTCTATAATAGCAAGGTTGTTGTAACAATTATTTTGGTTTGGTTAGATGCAATAATGATTGCGGAAGAAAGTTACTGTTTACTTTTTAATCTCAGATTTAACCCCCAAGCACAATGAGGGTGAGAATAAGAGAACCGTTTGAAAATGCCAAAATAGCCAACTTTGGTTGCTTTTTCCATCATTTTGGAAAGAGGTTAATTTCAAACACTTTTCGTGTACGTATTCACAATTGACTACCGAGCATATTTGCTGTTGTAAGTTTAGTTGTAAAGTTTAACCCTATCCCATTCTGGTTGCATAAAAGTAGGTACCGTCCAAAAAAACTCCATTTTTTTCAGAATTTGGTAAGTTTAGGTAACTATTTACTCCATTTTTAATTGCTTGAGCTCCGAATGTTTTCTATAGCTGCTGTGCAGCAGTCAAAGTATGACAAATTTTGTTCTACATGTTATTATTAAAAGTTTAACCCTTAGCAGATTTGAGACTTCCCATAAGGGTACTGTCGGAATATTTGTTATTTTCACCAACTTCAAGAGCATTTTTTTTCTAATTACAAGGTAGTTGTAATAATTATTTTGGTATGGCTAGATGCAACAATGATTGTGGAAGAAAGTTACTGTTTACTTTTAATCTCAGATTTAACCCTCTAGCACAATGAGGCCGAGAATAAGAGTACCGTTTGAAAATATCCAAAATTAGCCATTTTTGGTTGCCTTTTCTATCTTTTTGGAAAGGGTTAATTTCAAACACCTTTCATGTACGTATTCACAATTGACTATCGGGCATATTTGCTGTTGTTAGTTTGGTTGTAAAGTTTAACCCTATCCCATTCTGGTTGCATAAAAGTAGGTACCGTCCAAAAAAAATCCAATTTTTTCAGAATTTGGTAAATTTAGGTGGCGATTTACTCCATTTTTAATTGCTTGAGCTCTGAATGTTTTCTATAGCTGCTTGCAGCAGTCAAAGTATGACAAATTTTGCTCTATATGTTATTATTAAAAGTTTAACCCTTAGCAGATTTGAGACTTCCAATAAGGGTACTGTCAGAATAATTGTTATTTTCGCCAACGTTTACATGCACTTTCTCAGCACTGGAGCCATATTGTATCAAAACCTTTTCCATGAGAGGATTGGGCTTTCATCCAAGAACAATTTTGCTGTTATATATTTATTTTATTCAAAGTTTTAACCTTCACCCAGTTTTCGGGCCTTGAATTTGAGTGCCTAAAATTCTTCATAAAATTGTCTAATTTGGAGCTCACTTTTCTTCCATTTTCGAAAGGAATATCGAAAAATAATTTAGATGTTCGTATTTACAATTGCCTACCGAGCATATTTGCTGTTGTAAGTTGGTTTGTAAAGTTTAACCCTATGCTCGTTCTGTTTGCATAAAGATAGGTGCAGGCCAAAAAAACTCTCGTTTTCAGAATTTGGTAAGTTTAAGTGACGATTTACTCCATTCCTAACTGATTGAGCGCTGAACGTTTTCTATGGCTGTATGCAGCAGTCATAGTATGATAACTTTTGTTTTATATGTCATTATTAAAAGTTTAACCGTTGGCAGATTCGAGACTGCCCATATGGGTATGGTCGGAATAATTTTAATTTTCATAAAATCACTGAATATTGATAAGCGTGCAGTGGTAGTTTGGAATAGAATATCCGAAAATGCTTTCGAAATTCGGACTCACAGTTCAATTCCAAGAATATTTTCTGTTATAAGGTTGCTGTAAAGTTTAACGCAATCCCTGTCTCAGATGAATAATGATAGATGCCGTCGAAAAAACTCATTTTTTCAGAATTTCGTAGGTTTTAGTGACAATTTACTCCATTCCGAATTCATTGAGCGCTGATTGTTTTCTATGCCTCCATGCAGCAAGCATAGCATGACAACTTCTGTTTTATACGTCATTATCAAAAGTTTAACCCTTGGCATATTTAGGAGTTCCCATGTGGGTATAGTCGGAATAATTGTTATTTTCGTAAAATCAATCCCTGAATATATTGGTAACCGTGCAGTGGCCTTTCAGGTGGTGCTACATGAAGCCGCAAATAGTTAAGGTTGAAAGTTCATCAAATAGACAAATATAATACCTAACTCAGCTGATGACAGGTAAATAATGAATGGAAAAGTCGTTGAGTTGACAATAAAGTAGGGGACGAATCGTGCCCTCGGTTTCCATCTGATCCACGGTATATCCACGCGGTCTCGGCACTTAACAAACATACTAAACTGTCGGGAAGGGTCACTAGGAAACATTCTGAGAATTTCAAGTTGCTGCCTTGCATGATCGGGACAATAATTGGAATATATCTGACTTTCTATCTGTCGGATATATTCCAATTGTGTCCCGATCACTTCACCCCGACTGTCCGCATGGGGGGCACCATGACGCCGTGTACTAAGGCATACTGCACGTCGATGGTGCGCATGTCTTCAACCAATCTAACCCTGCCTGTGCTACAGTGCGGAGGCACTATGTTGGGGAGCTGGCAGCTGCTCGTCATTGCTCGGTGGTTCTCTCTGGGTACTCCGGCTTCCTCCACCCATACAACTGTCACCGACATATTATGGCCCTGGCTGTTAATGTGTCGTTAAAACCTAATAAATAAATAAATAAATAAATAAATAAATAAATAAATAAATAAATAAATAAATAAATAAATAAATCCAGTACCAGTGTTGCTCGTACAAATATTAGTACCGTCAGACAAAATTCATTTTCGGATTAATTTCGTATTTTTCTGTACTCACCTTCCTGAGTAAGATTGGTATACCTTTTCAATCTCAGATTTAACCCTCAAGCACAATGAGAGTCAGAATAAGTGTACCATTTGGAAATACCCAAATTATCCAACTTTGGTTACCCTCTACTATCATTTTGGAATGGGTTAATTTGAGCCACGTTGCTTTGCTCTATGCAGAGATGTTTAATCAATAAATCCGCTTTAGTTATGTTCTGGGACTTAATGAAACATGTGCTTTGGCCACTTAAAAATAGCACTGTATGCAAAAAAATGACTTTGAGTGAATACTCACTTGTCCAAAAACAAAAAGGAAAGAGCTCTTTGAGCTTTTCAAAACTGCTTTCAAAACTCAATGGGGAACAAATTTTGTGTTATATGTTTTGGTGTTCCGTGTTATCCAACACCAGTTTGGCCGTACAAATATGAATACCGCCAGGAAAGAAAGCACATTTTCCTCAGTGTATACTGTTTGACTTCTATGATAGAGGTCCCGAGTTTGATCCCTATCTGGGACGACCCACGTAATGTCCTTGGGCAAGGCACTTTATCCCGGTTGCCAACATGGGGGCACGATGATGCCATGTACTAAGGCGTACTGCATGTCATTGATGCACATGTCTTCAACCGCTGGTACCCTGCTTCAGCGGAGCTTGAACATAATTAGAATGTTGAGCTGACAGTTGCTCGTCGATGCTCGGTGGTTCTCTCTTGGTCCTCCGACTTCCCCCACCCGTAAAACTGTCACGGTCACGATTAGCCATTGTGGATAAGTATGTGACCGCAAACACCAATAAATAAATACTGTCAGGGAAACCCTCTGTGAAATCCTTCTGTCAATAAATAGCCAAGTAGTAATCTAATGCAAGAAAATATTAACAAGCCGTTCAACATTCCTTTAACCAACTCATTTTGACTTGAACTGTACCCATCACTGTGTATACTAGCTCTCTAGGTGGTTTAAACCATATCAAATAAACAACTAATTTGTGGGGTGACAGTAACTCATATTACATGTATTTCGTTGTATCTGAAATAGATATGTTGGAAAAATTGTGAAATCATGGAGTAGGAAGCTTACCCCTCGTTTGTTGACAAATCCCACACATTCACAAACAGACAGAATGATAGAGAATAAATTAATTATTAATATTTAAGGTCACTTTCAGCATCTACAGCTATATCATGACCATAATATAGGCATTTATTCAAGTCCAGGTATTCATTGCATAGGCGTACAGGGCTATTTTTCAGACGGGGGGGGGGGGGGGGGAGGAGGGGGATTCAGGAGGAAATGCCAAATGTGGGTATGGGAGGAAAGGGGGTGGGGGGTCTCCCTCCCATTGAGTACCTGGAGAAAACCACCGAGCAATGACAAGCGACTCAGACTCCCCAACATACTAACTCCACAAAAAGCAGGGTTAGCATTGGTTGAAGACAAATACACCCTCAAAGTACCCTTAGTACACATCGCCATCATGCCCCCCTCCCCCCCCCCCCCCCCACGTGGGAAATTAAATTGGGATGAAGTGTCTTGCTCAAGGACACAATGTGGTTGCCACAGGCGGGACTCGAACCGAGGACTTCTTCGATTGCAACAATCATCTCTACCTTCTGAGCCACCGTGCTCCCCTAATATGCAGTAATAGAACTCTTTATATGTACTTGTGTGATTACAAATGAATAATATTAACGTAGATACGGTTCCACTGAATCAACTTGTACAGTATAATGGTCAGTTTACTTGCTACTTCTAAGTGATGAGATAGGAAAACAACATTTTGTGTGGAAAACCAAAATGTTTTGTGGTCATTTCTGGCAACTAAATTGTCCGAAATTTTCTGGCATGTTGGCTGAAAAATCGGCTCCTTCCTGACTCAGGGGTGGGTTGGGGCAAAGTCCTTCATGAAACCCCGGCCCGTACGCCCATAATTCATATGTACTAATTTTTCCCAAGGCAGAAAGGGCATCGCTTGTTTTGCTTTCTATGAACATATTCTGTAATTATTGAAGAGCAAATTTTGTGTTAAATGTTTTGGTGTCCTGCTGTATCTCAAATATCTGTTTTGGCTGCATAAAAACTAGAAGCATCACAAAAACTTTGATTTCCACTAAATTCTCTTGTTTTCAAACCTGATCCATAGTTTTGTGTACAATACAGTTTGCCTTTTCACATTTAAAAAGTTGGGAAAGCCCATAATTTGTGCAACAAATTACAATTCTCTAGTTAGGCTTTCCCAAACCCAGTTTGGGAAAGACTATTGTTATTCTTCTTTTTCAAAATTTTTCTTCTCTATTATTTTTTTTTTTTTTCCTCCCTGAATTTTGCCTGTTGAACTGCTCGAAAACAAGCTGTACGATTTTAACCAAATTTGGCACACTTATGTAATGTCATAAAATCTAGTGAAATGCGGTATCGTCATATCTGTGAAAACGCGTGTTTTCAAAATATTCTGCCAAAACCTTCAAAAATTTCACCATTTTTCGAATGTCTCAAAATTGTTTACAGTTATTTAGCTCAAATTTTCCACACATTTAGAGCATAATATGATACACCACAATCACCACTCAGATCTTTCAACTTTAACCCCCACTGGCCAAAAATGACATGAATATAGAATTTTTCTTCAAAATTGACCAACTTCAAGGTAAATTTCTCTAATAACAAGGTTTTGTAACAATTATTTTGGTTTGGATAGATGCACATTGATTGCGGAAGAAAGTTACTGTTTACCTTTCAATCTCAGATTTAACCCTCAAGCACAATGAGGGTGAGAATAAGAGTACCGTTTGAAAATGCCAAAATTAGCCAACTTTGGTTGCTTTTTCCATCATTTTAAAAAGGGGTTAATTTCAAACACTTTTTTGTGTACGTATTCACAATTGACTACCGAGCATATTTTCTGTTGTAAGTTTGGTTGCAAAGTTTAACCCTATCCCATTCTGGTTGCAAAAAAGTAGGTACCTTCCAAAAAAAACTCCAATTTTTTCAGAATTTGGTAAGTTTAGGTGACAATTTACTCCATTTTTTATTGCTTCAGGTCTGAATGTTTTTCTACAGCTGCTTGCAGCAGTCAAAGTCTGACAAATTTTGTTCTATATGTTATTATTAAAAGTTTAACCCCTTGGCAGATTTGAGACTTCCCATAAGGGTACTGTCGGGGAATATTTGTTATTTTCGCCAACTTCAAGTGCAAATTTTTCTAATTGCAAGGTAGTTGTAATAATTATTTTGGTATGGCAAGAGGCAACAATGATTGTGGAAGAAAGTTACTGTTTACTTCTTAATCTCAGATTTAACCCTCTAGCACAATGAGGGCGAGAATAAGAGTACCATTTGAAAATGCCAAAGTTAGCCATTTGGTTGCCTTTTCTATCATTTTGGAAAGGGATAATTTCAAACACTTTTCATGTACGTATTCACAATTGACTATCGAGCATATCTGCTGTTGTTAGTGTGGTTGTAAAGTTTAACCCTATCCCATTCTAGTTGCAAAAAAGTAGGTACCGTCCAAATAAATTCCAATTTTTTCAGAATTTGGTAAATTTAGGTGGCGATTTACTCCATTTTTAATTGCTTGAGCTCTGAATGTTTTCTATAGCTGCTTGCAGCAGCCAAAGTATGACAAATTTTGTTCTATATGTTATTATTAAAAGTTTAACCCTTGGCAGATTTGAGACTTCCCATAAGGGTACTGTCAGAATAATTGTTATTTTCGCCAACGTTTACATGCACTTTCTCAGCACTGGAGCCATATTGCCTCAAAACCTTTTCCATGAGAGGATTGGGCCTTCATCCAAGAACAATTTTGGTGTTATATATTTTATTCAAAGTTTTAACCTTCACCCAGTTTTCGGGCCTTGAATTTGAGTGGCCTAAAATTCTTCATAAAATTGGCTAAATTGGAGCTCACTTTTCTTCCATTTTCGAAAGGAATATCGAAAATGATTTACATGTTCGTATTTACAATTGCCTTCCGAGCATATTTGCTGTTGTAAGTTTGGTTGTAAAGTTTAACCCTATGCTCGTTCTGTTTGCATAAAGATAGGTGCAGTCCAAAAAACTCTCGTTTTCAGAATTTGGTAAGTTTAAGTGACGATTTACTCCATTCCTAATTGATTGAGCGCTGAACGTTTTCTATGACTGTATGCAGCAGTCTTAGTATGACAACTTTTGTTTTATACGTCATTATAAAAAGTTTAACCGTTGGCAGATTCGAGACTGCCCATATGGGTATGGTCGGAATAATTTTAATTTTCATAAAATCACTGAATATTGATAAGCGTGCAGCGGTAGTTTGGAATAGAATAGCATATTTGCTGTTGTAAGTTTGGTTGTAAAGTTTAACCCTATGCTCGTTCTGTTTGCATAAAGATAGGTGCAGTCCAAAAAACTCTCGTTTTCAGAATTTGGTAAGTTTAAGTGACGATTTACTCCATTCCTAATTGATTGAGCGCTGAACGTTTTCTATGACTGTATGCAGCAGTCTTAGTATGACAACTTTTGTTTTATACGTCATTATAAAAGTTTAACCGTTGGCAGATTCGAGACTGCCCATATGGGTATGGTCGGAATAATTTTAATTTTCATAAAATCACTGAATATTGATAAGCGTGCAGCGGTAGTTTGGAATAGAATATCCGAAAATGCTTTCGAAATTCGGACTCACAGTTCAATTCCAAGAATATTTTCTGTTATAAGGTTGCTGTAAAGTTTAACGCAATCCCTGTCTCAGATGCATAATGGTAGATGCCGTCGAAAAAAACTCATTTTTCAGAATTTCGTAGGTTTAAGTGACAATTTACTCCATTCCCAATTCATTGAGCTCTGAATGTTTTCTATGCCTGCATGCAGCAAGCATAGCATGACAACTTCTGTTTTATACGTCATTATCAAAAGTTTAGCCCTTGGCATATTTAGGAGTTCCCATGTGGGTACAGTCGGAATAATTGTTTTTTTTCGTAAAATCAATCCCTGAATATATTGGTAACCGTGCAGTGGCCTTTCAGTGGTGCTACATGAAGCCGCAAATAGTTAAGGTTGAAAAGTTCATCAAATAGACAAATATAATACCTAACTCAGCCGGTGACAGGTAAATAATGAATGGAAAAGTCGTTGAATTGAGAATAAAGTAGGGACGAATCGTGCCCCTCGGTTTCTACCTGATCCACGGTATTTCCACGCGGTCTCGGCACTTGACAAAGATACTAAACTGTCGGGCCGGGACAGTAGGAAACATTCTGAGAATTTCAAGTTGCTGCCTTGCATGATCGGGACATAATTGGAATATATCCGACATTGTATCTGTCGGATATATTCCAATTATGTCCCAATCACTTCACCCCGACTGTCCGCATGGGGGCACCATAATGCCGTGTACTAAGGCATACTGCACGTCGATGGTGCGCATGTCTTCAACCAATTATAACCCTGCCTATGCTACAGTGCGGAGGCACTATGTTGGGGAGCTGGCAGCTGCTCGTCTTTGCTCGGTGGTTCTCTCTGGGTACTCCGGCTTCCTCCACCCCATAGAACTGTCACCGACATAATATGAGCTTGGCTGTTAATGTGTCGTTAAAACCTAATAAATAAATAAATAAATCCAGTATCAGATTTGCTCGTACAAATATTAATTAGTACCGTCAGACAAAATTCATTTTCGGATTAATTTCGTACTTTTCTGTACTCGCCTTCCCGGAGTAAGATTGGTATTCCTTTTCAATCTCAGATTTTACCCTCAAGCACAATGAGAGTGAGAATACGTGTACCATTTGGAAATACCCAAATTATCCAACTTTGGTTACTCTCCACTATCATTTTGGAATGGGTTAATTTGAGACACTTTGCTTTGCTATATGCAGAGATGTTTAATCAATAAATCTGGCTTTAGTTATGTTCTGGGACTTAATGAAATATGTGCTTTGACCACTTAAAATAGCACTGTCTGCACAAAATGACTTTGAGTGAATACTCACTTGTCCAAAAACAAAAAGGAAACAGCTCTCTGAGCTTTTCATAACTGCTTTCAAAAATCAATGGGGAACAAATTTTGTGTTATATGTTTTGGTGTTCCGTGTTATCCAACACCAGTTTGGCCGTACAAATATGAATACCGCCAGGAAAGAAAGCACATTTTCTCAGTGGTAGATTGTTTTGACTTCTATGATAGAGGTCCCGAGTTTGATCCCTGTCTGGGACGACCCACGTAATGTCCTTGGGCAAGGCACTTTATCCCGGTTGCCAACATGGGGGCACGATGATGCCATGTACTAAGGCGTACTGCATGTCATTGATGCACATGTCTTCAACCGCTGGTACCCTGCTTCAGCGGAGCTTGAACATAATTAGAATGTTGAGCTGACAGTTGCTCGTCGATGCTCGGTGGTTCTCTCTTGGTCCTCCGACTTCCCCCACCCGTAAAACTGTCACGGTCACGATTAGCCATTGTGGTTAAGTATGTGACCGCAAACACCAATAAATAAATACCGTCAGGGAAACCCTCTGTGAAATCCTTCTGTCAATAAATAGCAAAGTAGTAATGTAACGCAAGAAATATTAACAAGCTGTTCAACATCCCTTTAATCAACTCATTTTGACTTGAACTGTACCCATTACTGTGTATACTAGCGCTCTAGATGGTTTAAACCACATCAAATGAACAACTAATTTGTGCATGACAGTAACTCATAAAACATGTATCCCATTGTATCTGAAAGAGATATGTTGGAAAAATTGTGAAATCATGGAGTAGGAAGCTTTCCCTCGTTTGTTGGCAAATCCCACAGATTCACAAACAGACAGAATGATAGAGAATAAATTAATTATTGATATTTAAGGTCACTTTCAGTATCTACAGCTATATCATGACCATAATACCATAATATAGGTATTTATTCAAGTCCAGGTATTCATTGCACAGGCGTACAGGGCTATTTTTCGGGGGGGGGGGGGGGGTGTGAATCCTTTTAGCCCGAAAAAGTCGAATCTCAGGAGGAAATGTGGGTTTTGGAGGGAGGGAGGGGGGTCTCCCTCCCATTGAGAACCTGGAGAGAAGCACCGAGCAATGGCAAGCGACTCAGACTCCCCAACACACTAACTCCACAAAAGCAGGGTTAGCATTGGTTGAAGACAAGTACACCCTCAAAGTACCCTTAGTACACATCGCCATCATGCCCCCCCCCCCTCCCCCCCCCCCCCCCACGTGGGAAAAAATTGGGATGAAGTGTCTTGCTCAAGGACACAATGTGGTTGCCACAGGCGGGATTCGAACCGAGGACTTCTTCGATTGCAACAATCATCTCTACCTTCTGAGCCACCGTGCTCCCGTAATATGCAGTAATAGAGCTCTTTATGTGTACTTGTGTGATTATAAATGAATAATATTAACGTAGATACGGTTCCACTGAATCAACTTGTACAGTATAATGGTCAGTTTACTTGCAACTTCTAGGAGATGAGATAAGAAAACAACATTTTGTGTGGAAAACCAAAATGTTTTGTGGTCATTTCTGGCAACTAAATTGTCCGAAATTTTCTGGCATATTGGCTGAAAAATCGGCTCCTTCTTGACTCAGGGGTGGGCTGGGGCACAGTCCTTCATGAAACCCCCGGCCCGTACGCCCATAATTCATATGTACTAATTTTTTCCAAAGCACAAAGGACATCGCTTGTTTTGCTTTCTATGAAAATATTCTGTAATTATTGAAGAGCAAATTTTGTGTTAAATGTTTTGGTGTCCTGCTGTATTTCAAATATCTGTTTTGGCTGCATAAAAACTAGTAGCATCACAAAAACTTTGATTTCCACTAAATTTTCTGTTTTCAAAACCTGATCCATATAGTTTTGTGTACAATACAGTTTGTCTTTTCACATTAAAAAGTTGGGAAAGCCCGTAAATTGTCCAACAAATTACAATTCTCCAGTTTATTTATTGGTGTTTAAGCCACGTACTTATGCACAATGGCTAATCATGACCATGACACTTTTACGGGGTCAAAATCGGTCAGCGCGGAAAAATAAAATCGAAACGCTTTTGTACTGACCTATAATGGGTCTCCTATTTCATGAGGTGACAAAATATAATTCAATTAAATTTATTATTTAATAAATATGCACATTTATTCATTTAGGTTTCATTTTGTACCATTATTCATTGCTCAAACCAACAACTATTTTTTTGCAATTTCACGCACAACTCAGCCTGCACAGTGGGGGGAATAATCTTAAATGGGGGTGGGGGCGGGTGGCGTCGCGGTAACCGGTTCTTGTCAGATCACCGAAGTTAAGCAACGTCAAACGCGGTTAGCAGTCGGATGGGTGACCATTTCTGCAACTGATTCCCGCTCCCGCGTTGTTTCCTTGGGCAAGGCACTTAACCTCGATTGCCTACATGGGGCACGATGACGCTGTGTACTAAGGCGTACTGCATGTCGACGGTGCGTATGTCTTCAACCAATTAACCCTGCCTGTGCCGCGGTGCAGTGTTCACAGTTACGATGTTGAAGAGCCGACAGCTGCTCGTCGTTGCTCGGTGGTTCTCTCCGGGTACTCCGGCTTCCTCCACCCCTAAAACTGTCGCCGATATGATATGACCCGTGCTCTTAAAGTGTCGTTAAACCCTAATAGATAAATAAATAGGTGTGACTAATACTTTCAAAAGGCCACTCTCAAAGCTGGCCACCTTTCTTTCAGCTGGCTGGACTGTCCATGTGTACCAGAGCAGTGTGCTCACTGTGTAGTTCAGCGATCCGAACGTAGTGGCTACCCCTCGCTGAACAAGCTCACTGTGCTGCTTGGAACGTGTAACACCCATTGCATGAGACAGTTTGACAGCTTTGAGAAGCAGTGCAAATACGAAAGAGGCTGCTGACTGGGACTGAAAATAAATCTTTGAGTGAAAAAGACAACAGAAGAATGAAATGGTGATCAGTCGGGAAAGTACTTGATTCCTACTCCTAAATATATGTTCTAAATTATCACACCCGTAGTATTGATAATTTTTTTTTGTATTTTCTACCACATATTATTCTGATTTGATCCCCTATTTTTATTCATTTTCACCAGGTTCGACTGCAGTCTAATTCTCATGATGCACTATTTTGGACTAAATTCTTAACATTTACCTTAGCTGCAGATAGCTGGAGTTATTTTGGAATTTTGAGGCTATTTGTCCATGTATGGCACTTTGTAATATTATGAAATTAGTTTGTAATTTCAGTATAATATTCCACCCTGTACTATTAGTCCTCACCATACTATTATACGGATGACAGTCACGGGAGTATACCCCCCCCCCCCCTGATATCGGGAGTATACCCCCCCCCCCCCCCTGATATTCCCAATAAAGTTCACACAAGAAAGAATGGATGAAAATACATATATAATTAGAATATGGGATACAGATCGCTCTCACCAGTCACCACATTTATCAACAACCCTCCACCCCCCCCACCCCCCCGCCCACACCACACTGCCAACACACCCACCAATTTCTCTGTGACCCACCCATGCGACGAGAAGAAGAACTACAGTGTCATGCTAATAGAAATTCTCAACACCTAAAGTTATGGTGAACAAAACCCCACTGAATCAGACCGAAAACTCTGTCCAGGCCGAAGGCTTATTTTAACAGACTTTACCAAGGAGGGGATTGGCGGAGCATGGAGTTGGAGAAGAGATACAGCCTGGGGAGAGTAGATAACCATTAAATCACAAACCTTTACAACAATTGTTAACACTTTTTGAGAACAGAACTCACGAAACAATAAAAGTTCCAACACAAAGCCATGGGGGTGCAAGCGGTCTATCAGCTGAACATTTACAAGTTCTTATACAGCATTTTCTTAAAAAAATAGTATCCTGCAAAAAACTGAATAAATTCAGACTGCTGTGCTGTGATTTCACCCAGGGACTTGGTTAGGAAAGATTTAGAAGAAGCCATAAGAAAATAATCCAGCCTCAAAACAGCCCTGGGATTTCCTACTTCCAACATCAAACACAATTTGGCAAAAGTTCTATTGCCCATCATAACATTCTTTTCAAATAAATTATGGTCCTGCAAAATTACAATTTAACACCCCCCCCCCCCCCCCCCCCCCCCACATCAGCACAACAATATTTTCTAACTAGTTTTTCACAGTAAGTACTATTTACCAAAAAAGTTAATTGCCACAACTCCCAACTCCTTATATTTTTATGGTCTTGTTGTGAAATTCTAGTTTATTCTCTATCCCCCACCCCCACCATCCACCCAAAGGTTTTCTAGTAGTGCCCTTAGAAAGTACAATTAACAATTTGATGGAATGCTATACGTGCATGCTATTACAATTAACAATTTGATGGAATGCTATACGTGCATGCTATTACAATTAACAATTTGATGGAATGCTATACGTGCATGCTATTACAATTAACAATTTGATGGAATGCTATACGTGCATGCTATTACCACTTTCAAATATTTCTTCATGGTCTTGGGAGCATGAATTTCTAATTGGATCTCTTCTTTTTGTGTTTGAAAATTTACTAATTATGGTGAATTCTCAGCAGCAAGAAAAGATTGTTTTTCCCAATTTTTTAGCGAAGATTTCTGACTTTTTATCACTTTCAATTTTTCATAATTTCATAACTCGGCAATCTGTGATGGGATCATTTTTGGAGGACATCAATTAAAATACCCACACACTGTCTCCATATCACCTGTTGTATTTTCAAGTACATGTAGTTTAAGCAGGTTGAACATTTTCTGAAAGGTGTGTGTGTGGGGGGGGGGGGGGGGGGGGGGGGCGTAACAAATACATTCACCCATTCAATCTCAACACCTGAGGTTTCAAGTAGGTTGGAAAGGGTCTTTATTTTTTTTATTTCAATATTTTTTTTTTTTTTTTTTTTGGGGGGGGGGGGATGGGTTAAGTAAGATATGGGGGTCCAGGGTCGAGATGCCAAGCCTTATAGCTGGAGGAGGGGGTGGGGGTATGGGAGCGATATCTGAGCATTTCTACAACACCATACATGGTTTGTATTGTTGTGTGTGGTTTACGGTGTGATATTGGGTGGGAAAACCACGGTTTGATAGAAATTTGAAATCTGATTGGGGCGAGGGAAAAGTGTGTGTGTGTGTGTGGTGGGGGGGGGGGGGGCAGCCATCCCTCCTCCTGTGCCAGACTGTGGCGCCGCCACTGGATTTTTTAACGTCATGTAAAAAAGTTTTGGATCAGATAGAAAATGAATTCAGTATCATTGAGTGCAAGTAAAATTATCAAATTTATAGAAGAATTAGAATTAATTACATTTATTCCGACGCTTTAATTGTAGTCCCATTTAGCTTGTCGCCTGATTTTGGCTGAAATTGCAAAAGCATTTGCAGACTGACTGACGGAGTGTAACTTGGATCGGACTCGGTCACTGATCAAAAACACCTTCTGATCTCCATTAATGCCTTATTTTCCGAAGGAATCAGTCATGAACTATTTATTGAATGATTTTATATTCCAAAACAAAAATGTATCAACACTGCGTGTGTATTGATAATTTTCACTTGTAATCACAGCCTGAAGACGGAAAACCGTCCTTTCCTTGCCAAAATTGGTATACAACATTACAAGAATCTGCGCGTGACTCAAATGTGAGTCAATCCGAAAGTAGCAACAATTTTCTGTGGAGTTTCCACGGCAGTGGGGGTGCTTGGGTGTAACACTGCATCACTTCAAAATTCAAAAATGGAAAGATCGTGTTCGAAATATCAATACCAAGTACCGGTACCGTACTTTTTGATAAATATTAAAGTGGAAAAATCGTTCCAAAAACTTTATTGCGTCAGAAAAAAATGGGGAAAAATTGACGAGCCCGAAATGTACGGCATCCAACAATGAAGAGCAAGTCTCAGGAGCCCCATTGTGCGCCTCTTTTAATTGTGTATTACGTATCTCAGGTTTCCAGCAGAAATCGTCATAAGCACGAGAGGGGTTAACCCGTTGTTTACAAACAAGCGGGTCAGATATAAGAAATGCGAGAAAACATCGACTCATCGTTTTTAAACGTCTCGCGAAAGGAAAGTACTATAAAATTATAGAATTTCTTGCAGACACACTTGTTCTTAGATATTTTATTAACAAGCGTGCCACTTTGTGACCTTCAACAATTTTTATTTATTTTTTTACAAGGAATTGAAGTTTAAAAATTGAACGACAAAATATTAATGTAGCGGCGTGCGTTTCTTTTGTGGTTTCGAATT